>CAUYRH010054638.1:0-17472 GCA_963574655.1 Perodicticus potto
TAAATCATAGCTGTGTACATTAGTGCAATCAAGGGGTACAATGTGCTGGTTTCATATACAATCTGAACTATTTTCATCAAACTGATTAACATAGCCTTCATGGCATTTTCTTAGTTATTGCATGAAGACATTTGTATTCTGCGTTTAGTAAGGTTCACCTGTACCCTTCTAAGATGCACTGTAAGTGTGGCCCCACCAATTACCTTCCCTCCACCCCAACCTTGCCCCTCCCCTCCCTTTCCTTGCCCCCTTTCCCCCATATTCTCTATAGCCATTCTTAGTTATAAAGGTACAGAAAGTGTGAACTTATGTTTTAAAAGACTTAGGATGGAGTTGAGATGGAATAGCTAACAAAATATACAATACAAAAGAAATGAAATAAAAGTACAGAAATGTATTGAATAACATAGGCCACACAGATTCATTAAAGATGTACAGAATTAAAGGGAGAGTTTTATCACTTATATAATGAAAAATTCTTTTTCATTGTTTTTCATATTTTAGTCAAAAGTCAAAAGAAATCTAAGACACAAGTGTCAATTATATTTGAAAGAAGATAAAGGATGCTGCATATTTATTCTAGAGATAGTATTTAATTTTTTTTTTTTTTTTTTGCAGTTTTTGGCCATGGCTGGGTTTGAACCTGCCACCTCTGGCATATGGGGTGGGCACCCTACTCCTTTGAGCCACAGGCACTACCCAGAGATAGTATTTAATTTTAACACAATTACCCAACTTACAAAATGTTTGCAACTGTTGAATATGAATAATTATTTTCAACTGTTATATAAATACATGGAAAGAAAAGATATTTTATTATTACATTTAATGTAATATTGTAGTATAAATTTTCTTTGTTTTTTTTTGTTTGTTTGTTTTTTGTTTTCTTTGTAGAGACAGAGTCTCACTCTATCACCCTCGGTAGAGTGCTGTGGAGTCACAGGTCACAGCAACCTCCAGCTCTTGGACTTATGCGATTCTCTTGCCTCAGCCTCCCAAGTAGCTGGGACCACAGATGCCTGCCACAGGACCCGACTAATTTTTGATGCTTTATATTTCTCTTGGACTATATATGTTTCAATATAATTGGTTGTTATGTGTTATGTGTTTGAAATATTTTCCCTCAGTTTATACATTTTCTTTTGAACATTGTGGTAGAAGCACCCTGCAAAGGATAGATGCCTTTGATTTATCAGTTGCTGAGAGGGATACCCAGGGAGTTCACAGCTTGGGATCTTCCTAGGTTTCCTGAGGCCACTGAAGCTGCTTCTATTCAAGGAAATATGCCACTCCTGAGGACAACCAGATCCATTGAGTGGATGATGAGGAAATAAGAGTAGAGGATATTTAGTTTCAACACAGGGTGTGGTTTAGGGTCCACTGCTCCAGAAAACCCAAGTGATGGACTGGTGTTCTGTATCCACTAAACATCTGCCTACCTTCTTCCTCCTGGCTTCTTTGTGATTTTGTTCCAGAGATCACCCACTGAAAGTCTCATTGTATGTTAAACAAATTCTCAGAAATTGTTTCCAGGAAATTTTATTATAAAGAAAAATATAAAATGTACAATTTATAAATGGAAATAAAAACCTAATACAAATTTTAATATAAATTTGAATTTTTTCTTAATGATTTTATGCTGGTAATATTTGGTAATCAAGAAAAAAATCTTTACTTTTCTGGATATTAAATTTAAAAATATTAAATCTAATAACAAATATTTTTCAATTTTAAGTCATTTTTTGTGTTTTTTAAGTCTACATTCATTGAAAAATCCAAATAAAGCTAGAGGTTGCCTCTTTCACTCCCTGGAATGTACGATCACAGAAAATGTAAAATGGCTTCTGTGGGAAATGTAATGAAAAAGAAATAAATTGTATAATTACATTCTTTTGTCTTAGAAAACTTAGAAATATAAAATCACATTCTATGACTAATAGTCTCATCTATCATTCATGTAGTAAAAGATAAGTTACAGACTCTTACAGAGTCTGAAAATTAAGTTTGCACGCTTGCCACAGTGTGCTTATGTTGGCGGCACTATACAAACAACTCAGTAAGGTTTCATAACCTTGGTATATCAGTGACTCACAGCTGTGTTTGTGTTGACATGTGGCAGTGTCTGACAAAGTGACAATCATCATTATATTGTGTGTTTTTGTGTGTTATTGCAAGAATTTTAGAGATTGAATCAGAGCAATGAACAAACACTAAATTTCTTATTAAACTTGGCAAGAGTGAAAGTGAAATTGGGAACTTGTTATCTAAGTTTATGGGGATAATGCAATGAAGAAAATGACAGTGTACAAATGGATTAAATGTCTTTCTGAGGAGAGAGAATATGTCACTGATGAAGAGGTAAGGTGGCTAATTACCAGGAGAACTGATAAAATCATTACAAAAGCTCTTTGAATGATATGCAAAATCATTGGCTGACTGTGATAGTACAGCAGACCAAGTAAACTAAAACAAAGAAACAGAAAAATATATCTTTTTCTAATTGTTAGACATCAAAACTTTAATCCTGTTACTCTCAATATCCTCAGTGTCATCAAAATGTCTAAAATGTAAAGTATAAAAACTATATTATACTTTATATATATAAATATATATATATTATAAATATATATATTTACACAAATATATATATAATAAATATATATATTTACACAAATATATATATATATTTGTTTGTTTGTTTTGAGACAGAGCTTTGCTCTACTGCTCTACTGACTAGAATGTAGTGGCATCATCATGACTCACTGTAACCTCAAATCTCTGAGTTCCAACACTCCTCCTGCCTCAGCCTCCTGCATAGCTGAGACTACAGGTACCCACCACAACACCCAGTTAATTTATCTACTTTTTTGTAGAAATGGAGTTTTGCTTTCACTCAGGCTAGTCTCAAACTCTTGACCTCAAATTATTCTCCCTCCTTAGCTTCCCAAAATGCTGAGATTACAGGCTATCAGGCCTGGCTCCCAGTTAGGAAAATCTTAGTAAAAAACCTTGACATGAGAAAGTTGTGTCTCATGTATCATGGCAATGCCCAGCTCACATTCCACTGTCTGTGAAGGAGATTTTACCCAGCAAATGAATAATTGTATTCAAACATCCTCCCTACTCACCTGATTTGGGCCCCAATGACTTATTTCTTTACCCAAAGAAGACAGCTTTTATCAAAGATGATGTTTTTGAAAGGAAGACATTTCGTTGACAGTGAGGACGTTAAGGAGTAATAGAATGACAGTTTTGATGTCTAACGGCTGTGTACCTGTTGACGTGTGACCGTGTCCTGCTGAGTGGTGTTCATTATGGTTGTTGTGTTTTTGTGTGCTGTACAATGACAGCTCTGATCGTCATTCCAGAAAAAGTTCCAAAATTGCATAGGAGGCTGGACTAGGGGCTGGCATCAGTGCACTCCTTCTCAAGGGGACTACTTCAAAGCTGACCTTAGTCATACTGAGCAATGAGATATGTAGCACTTTTTTCTAAAAAGAGGTGGAAAACTTAATAGTCAGACCTCATATGGTTAGCATCTTATCATAAAAAAATTGGGTTTTGAATATTTGTTGGCTTTTTTAAAGTATATGGATCAAAGATTCAAGATCTATATTCTTTGGTGGCCAATAAGCATATTCATCCACGAATTATTTTAACAGCTTTGTTGAGATCCAGTTCATAGAGTATGCAATTCACACACTTAAAGTGTACATTTAAATATTTTAATATACATAAAGAAATAAGCAATAATCATAGTTGCCAATTTTAGAACATTTCTTCACCTTCTAAGAACTCATTGTTTATTTTAGCTATCACAACCCTAAGTCTGTGCCCTCCGTCCAGCCCTAAGCAAACATTAATCCACTTTCTCTGTTTATTTCCCTGTTGTTGACATTTTATGAGAATGGACTCATAAAATATTTTCTTCTGTGAATGGCTTAATTCACTTAGCACAATGTTTTTAAGATCGCACTATTTTGTAGCATGTGTTAGTAATACATTATTTTTTATTGCTTAATAATATTCATGTGTGTGTTTTATACAATTATTTTTTTTTATTTTCTCCTTTTTTATTTTTATTTTTTGACCGTGTCCAGGTTTGAATCCACCACCTCCAGCATATGGGGCCGGCACCCTACTCCTTTGAGTAACAGACGCAGCCCTACAATTACTTTTTAAATCAATTAAAGAAAGAAAGGAGAAAAAATGTCTTAATGGTGTTCATTATAGTAACTACCTTTACCTCTGCTCTTGGTTTAATCCTGAGAATGAGAAGACAAGTGAAACAGTTTCTCACTTCAAGGAATTTCCATAAAATCAATAAAAGTGTTTACAAATGCATAGGTAACAGAGTAGGGGTTGGACTTACCATAGCAGGGAGTAGAGAGAAGTCCATTTAATTAGGTGTTTGCTAACGGTCTCAACATGCAGGTGACATGAAATTCCTTTTATGTGTGTGAGATGTATTCCGGGATTTCTGAAAAGTTTTGTGTAAGAAACATGTTATACACACCTGCCGAACAGGATAAAATGGTGTTATTGCTGTTCTTTTCATCACAGAATGATGTGGTTCAGCCATGTGGTATCCATTCCCCAGACTAGAATATATGATAGACATCTGTAAAAAGTGGTAGTATTTGCTTCATCCAAATCATATGTAACATGAGATGATTTAATTTGTGTTTGTTTTGGGTTCCACAATTGATGCATTATGTGTATGGATACTGGATTATTATTATATTTTAATGACTTTCCAGAGTCTTCTAGGTACACACAAGCTTTTCAGATGAACAATTAATCAAATCAAATTAGATATTTACCCTCTTAAAGATCATTTTTTAAACCTAAGAAGTGCAAAAAAATAACATTAGATGTGTTTTAATGAATTTTCTGCTTTTCTGATGTCAGCATGAGGAAATACAGTTTTCTTAAAAATAAAAAGAGTAGAATATATTTCTGAAATTTAACCAACTGAAGATTTTACAACTGGTAAGGAAAATAAAAAGTAAAGGCACAAATTTCAGATACATTTCCATATTACACTAGGCTCATTCAAGTCTATTCCTTGACAAGATATTTGTTCCAGGGGTCCATACAGTTTCTAGAGAATTGCATAGAGTTCAATGGAATTCTAATTGGACACAAAAATATCACACTGGCAATGACTGAGCAAGTCAAATGAGCGTCTATCAGTCTCCCTCCTCCCAATATACAGTTTGGGGAAAACCTTTAAAATCTTGGTAAACTATACAAAAATGTATCATTTTAATTTTAAGATATAAGAAAAGAGTTCAAAGCTACAGACATCTGCAATAAAAATGTATGCAATAAATAAATATGATGCAGAAATTTGGTAATTGATCAAGAGTGGTTTCTGGTATGTAGAGATTTCTTCCTCAATTTTTCCTTTCTCAAGAATTTATTCTTCCTGCATAGAAAAATAAAAGAGAGGAATACATGCTTTTTCCTATGTCATGAGACCATGCCATGAGCAGTATTCTATTGTTACAATGCCAAGGAAGCACTACTATTTTGAAAATCAGTGGCATTAGAGATAACTAGCTTTAGCTCGAATGGGCAGACCTGTGACAAATTTTACACTATTTGGGATTAATAGAATTAATCACCTCAAAGACAGAGACTAATGATCAAATGATAGAAGTAAATTAATCATTTTAAATTACTTTAACTATGTTTGGTTATTAATAATCTGATATTTCTCTTTAAAGTTATTTTCATTCTTTATCGTCATGATAATTTTATTGTTTGTTTCTCAGTGTCAAACATCTCAATATGACATCAAAAATTTCAAACATATAACAGTGGAATCAACAATTAAGGTCACAATCCAACAAGTAAATTAAATTCTCATATTCAGAAGTCCCAAATTATTATTTGGTCAAATGACTCTTGTGATAGCCCTCAGACTTTCCAGAGGATGGAACATGGGCAGTACCAATATTGTACAAAACAATCTTCATGAATCATAGCTAGATAGAAATTGAGATAACAGAATTAAAGAATAAAACAAAACACAACTGTGCTCCAGTTATTCCTGCATTCATATCCTGGTTTCTAATATGTATCCTGTTTTCCAAAAATTTTTCCTTTCACGTATCTGTAATTCTTTTTCTCAGTTGACTGGCAATCAATTGATAATCACAATAAGAACAGACAAAATAAGCAGAAAGAAACAAAACTAACCTGCATTGGACCTTTGTGCTAGCAAAGAAATATGTTTCTTAACTAAATATTTTATCACAACCATAATCATGTTAACATGATATAGTGCAGGAGAGGAAAAAAAGCTACTGTGTGTACATGTGTGCTGTGTGTGTATTCACCAAGAAGGGTTTAATATTATCCTCACTGGGCTAAACTTCAGATAGCTTTGAATATAGTCCTCTGATTTTATTTTTCCTTAGAGCATTTAGCTTAGAAACTGTGCAGTTGTATTGCAGTTCTTTCTCTGCCCCTTTGAGATATAACTCTTCTCTCAACCTCTTGCCAGTTCCATAATCCAGGAATGTCTTTGTAGGGGACCAGGGTGCTAGAGACATTCGTGGAGTATGAACTCAGGTCAAGGAAGATAGTGCCCCTTTTTTATAAACTCTGTGGGAGAGTAGGAGGCCATCTTATATAAATGCCAATTAGCAAAGAAAGACAGCTGATCACATTGACCAACATCCCCCTAAGTTCTTTCAGTATGTTTCTACTCTCTCACCCTAGTGCTCAATTTTTTTTTTTTTTTTTTTTTTTGCCTTTTGTTTCAGAGAGTTGAGGTCTCTATCTCTCCTTTTGCAATAGTCTTGACTTCTATTTGCAGTAGTCTTGAAAAAAGTCTCAATTGCCTGTTTAATTCTTTCCAGTACAAATTTTCTTTTGATGGTACCTGTATTTCTCCACCCCATTTGGAAAAAGAAGACAGAATAGTCAATATATATCCCTACAAGTAATAAAGCTAAAGGCTAATATGTGAGTTGGCAAATGTTGTAATTTTGCTTTGTTCACTTAATTTCACTAATGCATTAGAGCAAAGCATGGTTGATACTCTTAGCATTTTACCCAAAATAAGAATATTTTCACAGTGACATGTTAGATTTACACAAAATATAAAAGGATTTTAAAGATGACAGAGATTACAATAATAAAAATCATTATTGATGCCACGTGCTGCTTTGGGGATATGAAATTTATTTTGTATCTCCTATTTAAAAAGTATTTGTCTGAAATCCTCTAAATCCATTTTTACATGTTCTCTGTATCCATTATAAAAATCTTACGTAAGAAGAAAACAGAATTTTATATTTGTAAATGGAAGAATTGTGATTATTTCAAATTAAATCATATTGCATATTCCTTCTGTTTCCGGGTTCCAAAGGCAATTTCCTTGGACATATGTCTACTGAAATAGATTTAACGTGAAGATCATCAACCCTGTGTCAAAGACATCTCTGGTGCACACAAAGAAGCATGTCTCTTAACTGAGCTTTGACTTATGACCGTTACATGTACAGAGGATTTTGATGAGCTTTCCTCCTATAAGCATACCTAGCTTGGAGGTAGCAATGTTGGGATGAAAATACTTGTAAAAATAAAATGAAATAATATTTTAAAATAACATGTTATAGTTTGTAGAAATTATATTTCCAGAATTGTGTCTAAACATGTTTCATTATTCCACAAGCCGCATTATTATTTCTCATTATTTCTATCACGTTGTACTAAAGACATTCATGAAGTATCAAACACAATGGACTTAATCCTACAGCTCCGTATGATGTTGAGATTTTTTTTCATTCACCATATATATTGCATAATCTTCACAGAAACATCAAAAGGCCTGAAGTCCTTTTATATCTTCTTTGATTTAGGCCTTGCAACCAAGCATGGGTTACAGTGATAAGCTAACACTGCTGGAGACTATCAATCTTGGGCAGTAAAACCATTGAAAAGTTTAAGGATACAAGTCAAAGAGATGAAAAGAAAGCTGTAATTATCATGCTTGGTAAGTATCACTATAGACTTCAGCTGTTGTTTTACTCTACCTAGATGGTATGAAGGCATACTTTCTCCATAAAGTAGAAAACTTGGGAACTGAAATATCAACCTTGTAGTCAACCACTCTGGTTAATTGAAGAAGATTACAAAATAATATGGTCCTACATTAATGAGATGGAAAATTCCAGAAATACTTTATTTGTACACATGTCTTATCTTCCTGATTCTCCTTATTCTTTCGTTTCATCAAACTTGCTTTTCTATTTCCTAAGACTAAAAGACTTTGATTTGCATTTTCTCAGTTAATATTCAGCTAAATTCCCTGGCATTGTTTTAATTTTTGAGTGAAGATGAAATAGAGCAAACATTTGAAACACTTTCATTGTACATAAATTTTAGCCATCAAAACCAAATGTTTTGTCTTCAAATATAATGTATGTATTTGTGGGATTTATTGTGGTACATTTTAATGGTTGATTTATTATCCCTTTTCCTTACTAGATCTGAGCAACTAATTGATAAAATTTGTATTTCCTTTCTGATCCCTCCAGTGGAATGTCACCCTTGAACCTATAGGTATTAAAAAAAAGTTGTAATAATTATACTTTCAAACCCAAAGGTAACTTAAAAACATTGAAAATCAAGATTTGCTTATCTTAAAATAATGTTTTTTAAGTTATTTTTACCATATTTTACTTGCCTTTTCACATATAACATGTTCCCATTTCAGATCTGATCTTTAAAATTATTTAGAGTTCTAGTGTTAAAATGAAATCAGAAACGTGTATCAGGATTTGAACTTAAACAGTATGGATCTTTAACAGTTATATTAATACATGATTAAGTTTAATTTTCATGTGTTTAGTTAAATCATCAAATCATTGTGGCTTGCTGAAATATTAATTTAAACTCAGCTGGAGTTGTCATGGAGAAATATCAAGGTTTTTATCTTAAGTAGAAAAGAAGATTTCTTATCTAAGTAGTATGTGTAGAATACATTTAAAATGCATTTAAAAATCAATATTACATTTTATATTTAATGCAGGTCAATGACAACGTAGCTCAGTGTGACCATAGGACATTTTCTCTAAAGGCAGCACAGAAATTCTCCAACTCTTAATGCACATTACAGTTCACTGAACTTCTCTGTTATCTAATTCTAAAATGCCCCTGCTTTATGAAAAGCAGTTTTTAAGACAGTGAGATTGTCAAGATTGAATGGGATGGAACCACATTTCTCATCACTGCCCAATATTTTTTTATAGTAAGTATGTCTTCTTTTGGAGAATCTCATGCTATTCTGAAAAAATGATTGTTCAAATTAGTCAAGAAGCATTTCATATTTGTAATAAAATTTCTATTTTATTTATTAAGGCACATTGACTTCTTGTATTTATTCTAATTCCAACTAATTTATCTTCTTTTCATTTTAGGTATACATATCTGTTGTCTTTATATTAAATTGCATTTATCAATATACAAAAGGGGTTCATAATCATCATGACTAGAATGATCAAATATTCCCCAAAGTCAATTTATCCTTTGACCCAGCAACCACGATAGTAAGTGGTTCCTGAATATATTCACAGACACTATCTAAGCTTTCAGTTGGTATCTTGGGGTCTATCAGTACAGTGTGCATTTTAGTTATGTATCATTGTCTTAAGATCTTTAGTAAGATGTATGAAATTTTAGGTATATGAATAGATTAATTATATTTTTATATTACACTTATTACCCTATGGATAGAAGAATTCATAAGCTTACTGTTGCTTAAAAATTATCCTATGTTTTGACATATTTGTACCAGTTCCGTGTTTTAAGTACCATATACCTTAGTACAAAGGTTTTCCATTTTCTCTGAGCTCCTTTGACATTCTGGTAAAGTCTATTGGTCACTTTTTTAAATAATTCTTAAGTGCATGAAGTATAAGACATCCATTTGAGAAGGAAAGAAATTACGACTAATATAAAATGTATGTATCAACATAAGGAACCCAGAAATTTAGAATGGTATGTTTCCTTGTTAATGTGATAAAGTAAGATATAACAAATTTCAAAACAATATGATTTTTAAAGTGATGACTACAAATTATTTGAGATATATGCAAAACCTGCAACATTTTATGAAGCTATCTTTGACTTTTTTTTTAAAAAATCTTTGAGTTCTGTTGCTGACAAAGATAAGGCTCTAAGGCCTATATTTATAATTGAAAAAAATTAATACATTTTGATTAGGCATCAATGGAAATGAAGCTTTACCTATATCCATTTAGATTTACACACCCCACCAAATTATATGAACAGATAATGGGCTCCTGTACTCATAGTTTATTTTTTCCTGTTAGAAACTTCATAATGACAAGTAGTACAATTTTTTTCACTTAGTAAACCATGAGGTATATATTTTTACTCCTCCTATATTACACATATCCTGTCACTCTTTTTAAATAGCATGGGCTCTTGAGTCCCATAACCCAGGGTTAAAATTAATATTTGTTATTACTTAACTACCTATAACTAGGAAAGTCATTTTCTTTCAAAGTGGACTTCTTCACACACTTTTAGCAAATACTTTGTAAGAATCAGAAATAATAAAACTAGAATGACATAAAGAAGCTAGAACTTAATGTGTCAAAATTGTTCTAAATGAATGGCAGATTAAATAACAAGGTCTAATACGAGTCTGAATTTATCCAGGTAGCATGTTAGTGCACATAAGCCCAGAGCTAACTAATTCACTTTTGATTTTATAGAAAGCTATCAAATAGAGAAAGAGCTGGGTTTAGTGACGGGTGATTGGGAAAGAGAAGAGGTGTCTTGAGCAGCAAAAGAACATAGAGATATTTCCGTCAATGGATCCTGAAGAGAGGTGGACCGGATTACAACTAGGCCTGAGACAATATGACCAGAGAAGGATCGTCTTTCTCTCTGGGTGTGAGTTAGGGTGTGGAGATATAGTTGGAGTGTTTCTAGGTGTTACTTACTTGTGGCTATTCATCCTGGGTCTACCACACACTATTTTGCACTGCGGGGATATTTGAAGTAGGCTGTTAGCATATACTCAGATCATTTCAATCAAATAAAGTTAACATTACTAACAATTAGTATAATAATAACTAATTCTTATATAGCACTTCAAAACTCTAGGATTATATTTCGCTCCTTACAAAATCTGTAATGTGCCAAAAATAAAATGGGTACTGTCTTAGTTCATCCGTGCCACTATTGATATATACCCCAACATCTAAGCTAGGCAATTTATATGGGAGAGAAATTTATTCTGTCACAGTTCTGGAGGCCGAGAAGTCCAAGATTATGGTGCCAACTTCTGGTGAGAACTTAATTGTGTCCTCATCTGACAAAGGCCACGATGGAACAGACTCCCATCTCAGTCCCCTTTATAGGGACACCTAATCCCATTCAGAAAGCAGAAGACCTCAGGGCCCAATCTCCTCTTCAAAGTCCCAGATTTTAACAGTATCACATTGGCCACACCCCCATTTTAGAAGGGATATAATGAAACCATAGCGGATACTCTTTACATTCCTGTTGTAACTGAGAGAACTGAGGCACAGAAGGCCTTAAGTAACTTACCGAAAGTCATTTTCCATCACAGCATGAAAAATATCTAATCCTTTCAAATCTCAATTACCTGGTGAAAGTCAGGGGAGTCGTGTAGAATTTTTTATGTATAACTCTCACTCTGATTTATAATCATTTTGTGAACTGCCTCCCAACATCTCTTGAAATAGTGCCACTTAACTGTTGCTAAACATGTAATAGTGTATAAAACATAAAGCCTAGCCTTAATTTGATTGCTTTTTAGTAAAGACACACATGCATATTAATAAATATGGCAAAAATCAGAAGTAAGTACTTACTTAGTAACAAATAAGAAATGAAAAAGAACATTTAAAATTGTATGGTAGCCTAAAATCCTCCTTTTAAACTTTAAATGTAATTTTATTCAAGTATTGGCATTCAAAGTACATTGAAAAATCAAGCAAAGCATGAGAATTTGTGAACATATGGAGCATTTGTCAACAGTGACAAGATTGATGATAAGAATAATTCATGAACCGCTCTGAAATTTTAACTCTTGCTCTGAGTCTATTTTGTAAGGCATTACTATTAACATAAATAAAATCTAAAGACAGCATCCCATAATTAAACACTCAGTGGATTAAAAAATGAGGAATCTGATATCATTTGCATTTGTCTCCAGGAACACCTGCATTTATTTCTAGGATCTTTTGGTAAAGACAAAAACACAGCTGCTAATACTGTGACTAATGAAAACCATAGTCACAAAGAACTAGTATGTTACATATTTCTACTACTTTCAACAAAAAAGTGAAGACTTACTTGAGTTTACTAGCTATAGTACATATTATTTTGAATAGCCATTAATTTATAGATAAAATGTATTATTGGTCTCCTTTTTCTGAAAGTTGGAATGTAAACAGGACTTTGTATTGCTGAAAAATACAGATTTAATGTTTGTTACAGAAGTGAGTTCAACTGTTCTCAGTGAGGTGAGATATTGAAACAAGAAACAGGGCACTCACACATGTAGAGACAGAGATTATTAACTGGTTAGTTTTTGCACACCATCTAAGGAAAATGATGTGATGGAAGCCTTACCATGTGCCTTTATATACTTACTAATTTTTAAAAATTATTTATGAGGTTATTTATTGATTTTTAACAATTGAAACTAAATCATATACTTAGTTTATAAGCCCCCAATTAAAATACCTGGGCATGTGAATAATTAAAATAATTTTAAATTCTCCAGAATTTATAAATAATTTTTAAAATTTAGAGTTTTTAGCATGTGACAATTCAAAGACATTTTACTTGATGACGAAGAAATTGACAGTGGAGGGAAAAGGTGTCTGTTGTTACTATTTTAGTTGACAATGAATCAGAGCTAATAGAAAGTCTAGTTGGCTGGAAAAAAATAAACTACAACTGTAGTGGAAAGAATGTCATCCTTCCTCCTGATCAGCAGTAAGATCATTCGCCTCTGTCCCGTGTCTCTCTCAACTTACACACTATTGTTGTTTTGTTTAACTCAAAAGCTAAACTTTCTTATGTATTAGGTTTTCCATCAATCTTAATTTAGACTTAGTCACATATTTAAAATCCTAGACATTTTTTGGTTTTATTTTCATTTTTCTTTAAATATATCTTTTAAAATTTCCATTAGTGTTAGTTGTACCATTTTTCTTTTTTGTTGTTTTCTCTTTTAAATTCTGTAAATGTGCTTGTACTACTACTCATCCTGAAATACTAATTTGCTCATTTATATTTCTAAGTGGAAAGTTGTTCTCATTCAGCACATTGAAGATAGTACTCCATTGATTACTGACATAGTTTTTTGTGATTGACAAGTAGATTATCAGTTCAAAAACTAATTTCATAACACTCTAAGTAATTGGTGTTTGGCCTCTGAACTTCTCTGATTTCATGTAAGTCTTTGAATTATTATTTTCTTATTCTTATAACTATCATTATTGTTACTAATTTCTGGAAATGACAATGGGTAATGTTTTTAAATCATTTGCTATTTTAAAAATTATATTCATTTATTTTCATATTTTCAGGCCTATTATTTATTGAGTATTTTAAATGTAATTATTTTCTATCTGTTATTTCATCAGTAGAATATCTTATAATTTTCCTTGATTTGGGTTTTTATTTTGTTTTGTGTTTTCTGGCTCTTGCCCATGCTAAGCAACTTTACTTTCTTATGAAGTTTTGAATATTTGACTGTGAATTATTAGAATTTTGAGAGAATTTGCTTGAACTTGGCAGGGTTACAATTCTCTAGTCATACTTTTTTTTTTTTTTTTTTTTTTGTAGTGACAGAGTCTTGCTTTGTGGCCCTCAGTAGAGTACCATGGCGTCACAACTCATAGCAACCTCCAACTCCTAGGCTTGGACAATTCTCTTGCCACAGCCTCCCGAGTAGCTGGGACTACAGGCACCTGCCACAACGCCCGGCTATTTTTCTGTTTTTGCAGTTTGGCTGAGGCTGGGTTTGAACCTGCCACCTTCGGTATATGGGGCCGGTGCCCTACTCGATGAGCCACAGGCGCCGCCCATAATTTTTTTTTTTTAATCTCTGGTATTTCCCAAGGTTTTTCCTTCAAGACACTCCTTCAAATTCTTCATGTATGGCTTTCTTTTAAATACACATATAGATAAACTCCAGCTGCAAACTCTGTGAAGACCAACTCATTGTTATAAATTATCAAAGGCCTTCCCCTCTTCGCCTAGGTAGCATCAAATTTAAGAACATTAGGAAATTGGTTTATTTGTTGTTCTTTAAACTGCTTTTTGTGTACTGTTGTACTGGAGTCTCTTACTAAACGTACCCTTATCTTCTAGTCATTTTCCTTCTTGTAGTTTTCAAAAGTAAGAACATACTCACCTGCATGTACTCTTCACGTAGAATGCAGCTCAAGTGCTGATTTACATTCTAATAATCTCTCTTATGGTTTATTTCTTGGGTCCCTGCTCATTTTTTACTCACCTCAGTGCTCAGTTATGCACTAAAAAATAAACATATTTATCTACATATACACACATGCACAATATACTCTTCTGTAAATTTCAAGTAGTGTAAGTAGTCCAAATGTATATACTATGTACTTTAATTTTTCTTATTTTTTAACCCAGGTTCTAATCCAATACAACTATTTTAAATAATATGATATTGAGTGTGTTATTAAACTATTCAGATACTATTTAAGCTCATTATTTATTACGCAATCCTAATCTGTACTTTATCTGAATTATGTCAATAGCAAATATAGACACAAATACATATGAACACAGGTATATACAAATATTTCTACTGTATCTTGTAAAAAATGTGTTTTCAACAATAGTATTCATTAATAACTTGACTACATTGAAATGTCTTTTTTGGTATTGTTTTTGGCAAACATATGCAAAGACGAAAAACACTCTATAATATGTTACTCTTAGAACAATAGAGTAATGAAGATGTTAAATTATTTGATGAAAATGACTCCAGAAAAGAAAGAAAAACTAGTGCTTTAAAAACATACTCTGCCGGGATGAATTCTAATCGGAACTACCAATGTTACCAAAAGACAATCCTTTGAAAATAGTGGTCTTTCGTTCATAAGAAAAAAAAAAGTCATAAAGAATCAATTTTTATAGTTTTTTTTTAAGTCTTTAAAATTTTCAAAGCATGTACTCTAAATTCAAAACACGGTTTAAGTAGTAACATACACATGACTACTACTTATAAAAACACATCTTTTTAAAATTCTAATTGCACTAGTCTATTAAATGAATATTTGCTGACTATTGTGTAGAAATACTTGGTAGTCTCTTGCTCTTATGAAAAGGGTCAAATTTTGACATATTAATGCAAACATTGTACAACATTAATATAACAATTAGCATGTTAGTTCTGACATATTCTTAAAATAAAGGTACTTGTCACTTTTAATGTATAATCGTGTCAACAGTAGTGGGAGATTTTACCTGAAAACTGAAAATAATATTTATGTAAGAGTAAGTAATTAACTTCATTTAATGTAGAGTAAGTATCATTAATTCTTCATTCATTACATTTAAAATGTACTTTAACACATTTTTTAAAGTGTCTTTAAATATAATCCCTGAAGTTTATCAAAGGAACTAGAGTTGTTGAGGAAATTTTTTTTAAAGTTACTCAAATGTCAATTTTATTGTTTCTCTACACATACATTTAGTTGATAATAAAAAGTGGAAAATGCAGCACATCAAAATTTCCTTTTATTACAAATTTTGAAAATCAGAAAATCTAATCAATATTAAGCTCTAGCCAAACTACCAAATAAGTTTCCTTCACATTCTTTGACATGAGTAGCTTTGTTTCAGATTCTAGATGTTTGATTTTATCTCATTGAGTTGGGCTCTAAAACACCTGGGAATACTTGAGACCATGGTGATTCTTTGGGTCAAATCAAAAGGTAGAACTAAAGTATATTGAAGTTATTCAAATACATTCGAACTATACAGATCCCTTCATAAGCTACTGGTATTGAGGTAATGAGGAAAAGACATAAGAAAAATACATTGTAGAATTCATTGTAAGTTACAAAATTGTTGGTATATATCTTATCCCAGCATAGAGTAGCTTTCTCAGTTTGCTCAATAAAATTACCAACAAAACAAAAAGTACAAGGTCCATCACAGTCAACTCTCAGCCGTAAGCTCCTCCTTATGGAACTTTTAAGTCCCTAAAGGAAGCCTGGAATGAACTTGTAGCCCAGAAAGAGCTTGAAAACCCAAAATCCAGCAACAACAACAACAAAAATACCTTGAGGACAATATTTTTTAAATTGGTGTAGGTTTACATTAAATTCGATTTGTGTATATTTACTTTTGAAAAATATATAATTGTAATTTTAAACAAACCTTAACACAAACCAGTATTTCTCAGAAAATAAATTTGATGAAAATAAAAGTAAATTAAGCAGTGGAATTATTAATAGCATTCCAGTCAAAAAGTTAAAATATTCTGCATTAATCTAACAATAATAGAAGTTAGAAGATCTGTATAAACATACTCTAGTTAAGTGATGATTTTCAATAGTGGGTGACTGAGATAGTTGAAGTGAAGATAAATTGTGATAGCTGGTTATTGTATGGCATTGTCTGTATTGACACAAAACCAGGATAAAATGTAGATTAATTAATTACTCAGGTAAATTAAATAATGAATTATATCCATCCAAAATCATAAAATGTTGTGGTGTTAGATTATCTGACTTGCAGCTTTACTAAATTTGAGCTACTTAGCCTTACTATGAAACTAATTTATAGCTTTCATATGAAAGATATAACTGAATTATAGCACAAGAATATGGGGAAAGGCCAGAGGCGAAGGCCTCCTGGAACAGGGACCCCATCGGAGCCCAAACTGGACTGACAGTGCCCGGGGCAAATTCTCATGGCTCCAGCTTGTGTCATCACCCCTCAAGAGCCCCAGGTTTGCCTTATAGCGGAGTGCCAGGAGAGAAAATTTCTTTTGGACACTGGAGCAACTTTTTCTGTACTTCTCCCCAATCCTGGTCTTTTATCTCCCAAATCCATAACTATACATGGGGTGTCTGGACAGCCGGTTACCAAATTTTTCTCCCAGCCTCTAAGCTGCAATTGGGATGACTTGCTGTTCTCTCATGCCTCCCTAATCATCCCTGAAAGTCCTGCTCCCCGTTTGGGGAGGGACATACTAACTAAAACAAGAACTTTTCCCTCCTGGAGATCTAGGCATGATCAAAACTCCTCCCTCTCATTCACCCTCCCTGACCCCAACTTGGGAAGTCCCCTTTCCTGTTATCTTGTCGTCTTCTACTGTTAAAGTTATAGGAGTCGATTCCTATATACATCATTCACGAGTAAAGTCCTGGAACCCTCCATCTTCTACGGAGGCAG
>CAUYRH010054642.1:0-13313 GCA_963574655.1 Perodicticus potto
TCAGTTTACGATCGCCAAAATGTGGAAACAACCTAAATGCCCACCAATCCAGGAATGGATTAACAAACTATGGTATATGTACACTATGGAATACTATTCAGCCATTAAAAAAAATGGAGACTTTACAGCCTTTGTATTAACCTGATGGAAGTGGAACACATTATTCTTAGTAAGGCATCACAAGAATGGAGAAGCATGGATCCCATGTACTCAATTTTGATATGAGGACAATTAATGACAATTAATGACATGGTGGGGGTGAGGGAAGGGGAGAGCAGAAGAGAGAAAGAAGGAGGGAGGGGTGGGGAAAGGAAGAGCAGAGAAAGGGAAGGAGCAAGGGGGGCGGGGTCTTGGTGTGTGCCACACCTTTTGGGGCAAAACACAATTGTAAGAGGGACTTTACCCAACAAATACAATCAGTGTACCCTGGTTTCTTGTATCCTCAGTGAATCCCCAACAATAAAAAAAAAAAAAAGAAATACATGTGTATTCTATAGGGTGGATAGGTTTTTTAAAGGGTGGAGGTTAACAGAGTTGTTGCATGTTTAAATCTTCAGTGGTTCAGCTAAATTTTTTGTCTGCTTCTCTGTCAGTTTCTGAGATGAGTGTGTGTGTGTGTGTGTATGTGCATGTGTGTGTTAAAAATCTCTATCATTAATTTATCTGTTTCTTTTTGAGGTTCTGTCAGTTTTTGTTTGCTATAATTTAAAGCTTATGTTGTTAGATAAATATATACTTATGGTAGATAATTTTTTCTTGTTACTTTTTTTTTACCCAACTATAATTTATTTATTTTTCCCTCATAATTGTTTGGTATAATTTGGTCGGATAACAAAACTATTAACCTAACTTTCTTTGGTTTAGATTTTCCAGGCATACTTTTTTCTATTCTTTTCTCTTCTACCCTTCTACATCTTTTTAAGTGTGCTTCTTATATTGTTGGATCTGGTTGTTTTCTTGCTATAGCCCAAGAGTTCTGAATTATAATTGGTGAATTTAACCTGAAAACATTTATTGTAATTTGAATTTATTTCTCAATATCCCAGAGGCACCAGGGGACCCAAACCCAGATGCCTGAATCAGCTCAGAGAAATTTTATAACTTAGAGGTGACAGCAAAAGCAAGCCCATGCTCCTCATATTGGGGCAGAAGAAATATAGTCATCAGCCCAGGGAATTCTTGTGGCCCTGGGTCTGCATCTCTCACCTACTTTGCACTAAAGACCCACAGTACTTGGTGGCTAAGCCTATCCCAGCTGTGTTAGGACTCATGGTTACAAGTGGCAGCAACATAGGACAAACTGGATTTGAAAATGGAGGAAATATAACAACTTACGTAACTAAAAGGTCCATGGATTATCCAGCATAGATAGTCTAGAGCATGATCCATGTGCTCAGATGGTGAGGTCAGCAACCTTTTTGTTTCTCCCTCAAGTATTGCTTTCATCCGTGTTGACCTCATTCTCAGTCAGGTTTCTCCCATGGTGTACCGCTATGCTTAAATCTTTTTATCTTAAAAAAGCATTTCTGATGTTCTAGAAGTTGCTACAAACATCCTAGAACTTAACCTCATTGGCCTGGTTTGTATCACATGCTCATCCTTGAACTATTCATTGCGGCCAAGAGAATGAAGCACTTCGATTCATGAGGCCACTTCTGCAGTGGGTAGGATGCAGTCAGCATGGCCTGACAGTGGAGGACAGATGGTTTCCAGAGGAAAATCACGGTGCCCCAAACTGAAGAAGGGGAAAAGACTGCTAGAAAGACAAAACCATATAAATCCACTATAAACATTATGACAGAGAGAGTCAGAGGCTGGACGCAACACAGCCCTTCACTGCCTCCCAAGAGAGCCACACCCCTGTAGTTCTTATCAAATCCCTGAAAACTCAGGTCATCAACTAGACCTAATCTTCTCAAAGGCAGCCACACTCCCCTTTGCCCACCTGCAGCCACTACTAAGAAAAGTGTTGAGAAAAAATTACAGGATGTCCTTTACAAAAGTGTGGCTCTGTCTCAGATCAAACAAGTCTTAGCTCCTTGGACCATAAGACAACCAAAACCTAGGAATAAGACAAAAAAAGTCTTTCACACAGCATAATGAAGGTCATAAAGCCCTCATGTGAATTCTTAGAAAAGCTCTGAACCTCAGTCTACAAGGCTGAAGATGAAACCATACTCTCCAGAGCCAGAGTCTTCTCTGCTGGCTACGTTCTAGCCACTAGGAAGGAGGCCAGCCTATGTGAATGGGCCACCTCCAACACCACTATTACACCCAGTCATTCATTCATCCAACAACATTCACAGAGGTCTCACTGAGTCCTACTGGTCCCTGCCATGAGGCTCAGGGTTTGGTTCAGGTTTGGGAAACAGGTTTGTACAGCTGGGTCTCCTTGGATTTGGGCCAGCTATGATGTCTGCTGCCTGACACCAAGATGACACCATTCTTCTGTGAGCTGGCCCAACCCACCCCACACATGGGGCTCCTGGATACACTGACCTCCAGGCCAGTAATATCCTGGGACCCTCCTTACTTTCCCTCACCTCAATCTCTCTGTGCTCCAGGTCCACCCCGGCTTCTGACCTTCCCACTCCTGGCCTTGACCTTGTAATGTATTTTTATGAATTGGCTGAGAATCACACACCGGCTCCTTTGGCTTTACACTCTCATGGTCACTTTGGGAAGTGTCCTCTGCCCTGACATCACCCAAGATCCAATCCCTGGCTGTTCTGATCACAGGCCTTCTCAGCCCCTGGAGGATTCAGACAACAACCATAAGGTGGAGCGTGGTGGCGGAAGTGGCCATAATCAGTAAATGTCAACAGTAGGGTTGGGACACCTCTCTCTCCTCTATCTTTTCATTCCTCCCTCTCTCCCTCTACCTCTCTCTGTTTATGCTTTAATCACTGGCAATAAATGTACACAGTCTCTTTTTCTCTCTCTAATTCTGCCTTCCTGTGTCTCTGTTTTTCTCTGTATGTCTCTCTCTCTGCCTTTTTCTCTATCTCTGTCTCTGTCCTCTCACATTCAGACACATCCTTCTCTCTCTGTATCTGATCCGGTCCATTTATCCCACCCCCATTACATGAACTATATACATTGCCACTGTAATAATGAATCATCACAAACCAGGAAGGTCTCAGAACTGTCACAATATTACCAATCCTGTTATAGACATCATCCTGAGAGCCAACCACATACCAAGCACTGTGCTAAGCACTTTACGTGTGCTGACTCTTTAAATCCTCACAATGTACTCCACAATGGAGGTAAAGAAAAAAATAGTCCTCACAACCCCTGGTAGGTATGACTATTATCCCTTTTTGGAGAAGGGGTAACTGAGGCTCAGAGAAGATGGGGAACTTGACCAAAAGCACATCCTGGTGGTGAGGCTGAGATCAACTCCTAAGCATCTCACTTTCACTTTTCTAGGCCTACAATGGAACACATTGAGAGTATTCAGCCCCTATTCCAAGAATGAATTCATCCTAATGGATGTAGCCCATGCCAACCCTATCCATTCCCACCAGTGGCCCATTGTGGCCCAGGGGCAGAGGAGAGAGCTGCCTATTTGAGGGGACAGATTCAAATGTCTCTCCCCCTACCACCACCTCCCACCACAGACAGTACCATGGGCTAGAGAGAGGAAGGTTTCCATTACACTCATTCCTTCAACAGCATTTATGGAGACCAACTTTGTGCCTAGTACTAGAGATATAGTAATGACCATATAGTCATGCCTTTGTCTTCTCTGTGAGGAGAGACAGGAATAGATACCTACTCAGATCAATACACAAGCTCAGTCAGAGCAGGTAAGTGAAGTGGTGTTTAAGATGGTAGACACTGCATGGTTCTAGATCCAGCTCTCCCTCTCATAACTGTGTCACTTTAGGCATGTCAACCTCTCTGGACCTCCTCCTCCTCTTCATCTCTAAAATAGGAATGAAATGCCCAAGTAGAGGGTCTTAAGCATTGGCAATGAGGTGAGAGCACCGGGAGGCAGAAGGTAGGCCTGGCTCTCAGAGGGATCAGGCAGGGCCAGTGCAGGTCAGTGGGTCCCACCCACTTTGTTACCCCAGGATTCCCCAGAGCCTGGCTCCCTCTCTACTGAGCTCTTCTGGGTGTGTAAAAGACTGCAGAATACAGAAGGGCTTGGCCTCAGTTTTCCTGCTTGGTTCCCTACCCAACCCAATCCCTGAGGTTGGATCCCATAACTGAATTGCCCTCTGCTGGCTGGAGCCCCAGCCACCAGGAAGAGTGTACACTCAGCAAGCCCCTTAGACCTCCCGCAGCCCCGCACACTGATGAAGTTTTCCACGCACTTCATGGCCACGCCCCTAGACCCAGCCTTCCGGATGGGGTGGAGCCAGGGCCTCCCTCGCCCCTCCCCACCCCACCTCCTCCCCACAGGCCTCTGAGTTCCCAGCATCCCTTGCTGTACCCCACCCAGCTAAGTACCTTAGAACCGTTGGAAACTCCTTCAGAGGAGGTTTTACTTCCAATTTTTATTAAACTTATTAAAATTCTTACCTCTTCCCACCTCCCCAAAGCCCAATTTCTACCTGGCCCAGTGCCTGGGGCCAGGCTCATTTTCATGGAAGGCCCGATGGCCTGAAAATTCCCCCAGTCTTTGCTTCCAAGAGCACTTAAAGGACGTGGCAGAATTTAAATTGAGAATGACCACACGGAGGTGGGGGACAAAAGGACTCAGGCTGTAGCCTACCCCCTCAGACCCACCTTCTGAAGACTCATTGGCTGCCCCAGCTGACAGATCTTGGTTCCCTTCTAGAATCTTCAGACTCCCTTGCAGGGTGCTGACTTGCTTCTAACACTCCAGCTCATTCATTCAACTAACATTTATTAAGCATCCTCTATATGCAAAGCATCGGCCAGCCACTGGGGATACTGCCGTAAATACAGTGAGGCTGCTCCCCCAGGGCTAATGACGGGAATGACACAAACAGTGACGTAAAATCAATTATTACAATTGCTAAAATAGAAATAGATACAGCCACCATCTAAAATTGGCAGCCCATGGGCCAAATCCAACCTGCAGATGTTGGCAAAAACTGTAAAAAATGAGGAATTTTGGGGCCAACATTTTAAAATCTGGAGGATTTCCATTAAAAGATGGGAGTTTCAGCTTCTCTTATAAAAGTCAGAAACGCTGGCGACAGTAGATCCACATTTTCTCACTGGCGACCCTTGGCTGGAGCTGGGCCATTTGGGGCTTGCGGTTGCCAACCCCACAGCCCTACAGTGGAGCAGGTCTGCTGCCCTTAGCTGTGGCTCCAGAGATGTTCCCAGCTCACTTCTCCCTTGTGTTCCCTTTCAGGCTGCTAAAGACATTTGAGCTTCAACCCCTGAGAGGAGCCTGAAGGACAGAAGAGTCAGTGTAACCTGGGCTTGGGGAAAGGCTTCAAAGAGGAGGCTGAGCTTGCAGCTAGGCTGGAAGGCCCAGCAGGTGTTCACCAAGAAACCGGGAGGGGAGGAAGAGGAAGACAGCGGCAGTGGCAGCCAGAGTTGGCTCCCAATTGTGCCAGAGTTGGGAGGAGACAGTCCCTGATGGAGGACAGTCCCTATTCTTCTGTCCTGGATAGGTAAGAACAAGGCTACAGGTGAATGTAGGTCACAGAGGCATAGTGAACATGAAAAGGAGGGTCCTCAAGGGCCTAGGAGTAGGGAGGGGTTTTGAGGAGGCAGTGACCCTCCCTCCTAGGATTAACTTTGATATCAGGCCAGCACACAGTAGGTGCTCAGTAAATGCTGGCCTCTTTGCTGCTGTTTTCTTCCTTTTCTCTCTTCCTTTCCCCATCCTCCGCTCCCTCCCTCTCTCTGTCTCCATCTGTCTCTCTGTCTCTGTCCTCTCTCCTTGTGAGTATCTCCCTCTGCCCCACTGGCTCTGTCATTCTCCTCTGCCTCCCATCTGCTGCTCCATCTCCTTCCTCCCTGGAGCCTTCTGCATTCCTCTCTTCCCCACCTCTCCCTCCCAGCTTTGAAAAGACCAAGACGTGATAGCGACATATTTCCCACTGCAGGTCCTGCCCCCAGCCCTCTCATGTCCAGAATACACCCGCTATCCTCCTCCAGTGTTCTTGACTTCAAGGGACATCTCCCCTGTTTCCCCATCATAGCCACAGCCTAGATGTCATGTCCTCAGCAGCACCCACCTTTGCCCTCCAGTTCGTGGGTCATCCAGTCCTGCCCATTATACGTCTCTTCAATCCATCCATATTCCTCTGTTCCCTCACCACCATCTCCTTGTGGCCAGACACTTGCAGTAACCTGCCAGCTGAGCTCTCCGATGTATGCCAGAAAGAACAGTCTTTCCCAAACTCACCCTGACTTGTCACTCCTTTGCTTAAAGTCCTCAGTGATCCCCCATTACACTCCCACACCAGACGAGGCCCACATGTCCTAGGCTGGCACCGGAGGCCAGCCTTGATCTGACCCCATTTTCCACTTCCTAACCTGATTCCATGATTCCATGCAGTCATTCCAGATGAGCCACCTTCTCTGAACATTCCCCACTAAAAATTTAGAGTTGTCATGATGTGGGAGGGGTGGCTACTGGCATCTGCTGGGTCAAGGCCATAGGTACTGCTGAACACCCTGCAGTGCACAGGATGGCCTGCACACCAGGGAAGAGTTTGTCCTAAGACATCAGCGGTGCAAGGTTGAAAGAGCCTGGTCTGGGGAATTGGGGGTATAGACAATAAATGAACGCATAAGTTCCCTTACCCACTCAACATTTATTGAGTGCCTACCATGTCTTAGGGACATGGGGAAAGTGATAAGTGCTCGTTTAAAAAAAAAAAAAGCAGAAAGGAATGGAAGATGATGGGGGAGGTCAGGTGGAGGAGGGGCAGAGAGCTTAGCTGGTCAGGGACAAGCTCCAAGGGTCTTAGGAACAGCGACAAAGGAAACTGGGTGGTTGGAGGTGAAGTCAAGGGAGAAGGCAAGGGCCACAGTTTGCAGTCATGGTAAGGGGTTTGAATTTTATTCCACAATGTAACATTTGATAAATATCAACTAGAAGTGACAAAAACAAACTTTCTAACAAATCCTTAAAAATTGTCAAGTAATTTTAATTCCCTAAAAGGGTTGAAACTATACATTCAGTGAGTATCAACTTTAAGATAATCATTACTATACAAATTCATCATGACCCAAATGGATATACCTGGATAATATTTTGTGATATGAGTTCATGTTTTCTGCTTCCACCCCTCCCTCCCCTCCCCTGCAATTCCACCCTTTCGTCTTTGCATTCAACAAGTAGGAGGTTCTAGACTTCCTGCCCCAGAGGTTTTGCAGGAAAGGAGGAAGCAAAACCCATCTGTAAAATAATCCCTTCCTGGCTTTAATTTATTGAGGAGATTATCCCTGGATCTCTATGGGTGGGAGGGAAAGAGTTAGTTGTCTTCTAACCCTTAGGAAAAAAAGACTAATTAGATTTTCTTGCTGGGGCAGAGAAAGGAGCTAAGGATCTGGGGTGATGTTTTATGGGCTGGTAAAAATGGATATTTTGAATTAAAAAGATAAACATAGGGTTATCATGTAATCCAGAAATTCTTCTCCTAGGTTTTTACCCCCCCAAATGAAAACATGTGTCCACAAAAATTCTTAGCAGCCTTATTCATAATAGGGAAAAGGTAGAAACAACCCAAGTGCCTATGAGCTGATGAATGGATAAAGATAAAGTGGTATAGACACACCATGGAATATTATTCAGCCATAAAAAGGAAGTGCTGATAATAAGCTACAATGTGGCTGAACCTTGAAAACACTGTGTTAAGTGAAAGAAGCAGTTCATAAAAGACCATACATTGGGCAGCGCCTGTGGCTCAACGAGTAGGGCGCTGGCCCCATATACCGAAGTGGTGGGTTCAAACCCAGCCTCGGGGAACTGCAAAACAGAAAAATAGCCGGGCACTGTGGCGGGCGCCTGTAGTCCCAGCTACTCGAGAGGCTGAGGCAAGAGAATCGCCTAAGCCCAGGAGTTGGAGGTTGCTGTGAGCCGTGTGACACACGGCACTCTACTGAGGGTGATAAAGTGAGACTCTGTCTCTACAAAAACTAAAATAAAATAAAAACACCATACATTGTATAATCCCATTTATATAAAATGTCTAGAATGGGAACATCAAGAAATACAGAAAACAGATCAATGCTCGCTTGAGGATGGGGAGTCGGTGGAAAAGGAGTGACTGCTGGTGGTCATGGGGTTTCTTTTTGGTGTGATGAAGATGTTTTGAGATTAGGTTATGGCAATGGTTACTAAAAATCATTATGTTATATACTTTAAATCTGATACAGCAATAAAGTTATTTTAAAACATTTTCAGTTAAAAATCAGACTTTTTTTCATAAAACCCCAGATATTAGCTTTCATTGAGTGCTGCACACATTTCTCCATGGCAGCAATGGGCTCCTTAGAGGGCATGAACTTCCAAGTTTGCCACAGCCCCACGGTCCCTGTCATATTACATCTGGGCAGCCCTTCCCACATTTATGTTGCCTATGCAGTCCCTGTAGGCATTAGACATAAGACCCCGCTCCAGGCTCAGCGCCTGTGGCTCAGCAGGCTAAGGCGCCAGCCACGTACACCTGAGCTAGCGGGTTCGAATCCAACCTGGGTCCGCCAAACAACAATGACGGCTGCGACCAAAAAAATGGCCAGGCGTTGTGGCGGGTGCCTGTAGTCCCAGATACTTGGGAGGCTGAAGTAAGAGACTTGCTTCAGCCCAGGAATTGGAGGTTGCTGTGAGCTGTGATGCCACAGCACTCTATCCAGTGCGACAGCTTGAGGCTCTGTCTCAAAAAAAAAAGACCCCGCTCCAATCTGGAGTGGTGAGACTATAGGTACTGAAGTTACCAGCCCCATTCTCCCATCTCATGTCTTGCCCTAGCCACAAAGAGTCCTGAGGACCAGAAGGAGCCACATGGACCCGGCTGTGGATGCTCAGCAGTAACCTACCTGGACTGGTCTAGTAGTAAAACACGTGATCTTTGAAGTGGCCACTATTGCCACTTCCTAGCTCTGCGCCTCAGTTTTCTCAACTACAAATGCAATCAAGAGCACCTACAGCATAGGTCAGAAGTAATGTGCCTTGCGCATAGAAGGTGCTCAACCAATGTGAGCTATTGACTTCAAAATTTTCTTGTTTGCAATTTCAAATTCCCACAAGTTCTAAAATGCAAACGCTTTTTCCAAAACTCATTTGACCACAAGACCAAAGATCATTAGGCCTGAACTCCTTTGGAACATAAGCCTGACCTGAATGGATGTGAGGCTATCTACTATCTTTGTTTGCCCCCCTGCAATGCATATTTTGTGCAGAAATATGAATGTTTTTGATTACTGGGTTTGCCCCAGCCCCTGCTGGGGTGTTATATAATGCATGGTCTAGGTATTATGTTACTTTCCCAAATCTGAAAAGTTCTGAGTTCTGGAACACTTTTAGCCTCAAGGGTTTCAGATTGGGGACTGTGACCTGTTTGATGAGGGTGATAATGAGAAAAACCAAACCCTTTCCCCTCTTTGCGTAACACTGCATACTGACCACAAAATTGTGGCACAGCCCCAGGCAAAGGAAGGAGGGTGAAATATCCCCAAAATTCTGAAGATAAATCTTCTACCAACACTGGGTGTTGGAAGCTTAGAATTAAAATTAGAGACTCTTCCAGAAACAAAATAGCTATAACATTGCTTGCATACCTATTCTGGAGGTGAGAATAGCATTGGTCATGTTGGTTTTAGAGTACTCAGTCAGCAGAGTCTCATCTTGGACCACTATCTCATGGGCAAAGGAGGGGGTGGGATGGATTACTGCAGAGGAGCAAGGCCTGCAGCACCCAGAACACCCAGGGACTCCCCACAGGGGGCAGGCCCTGCAGGCCCAGCCCTTTTGCATGTATTTGCTCCAAATCAGCTGTCCAGGCCATTCTCTCCTTCAAATGTTATCAATGGCTCCAGTCAGCCCAAACAAAACACAGCTGGGACCAGGTGCCAGCTCAGCTGCAGATACTCAGCTGCAGACAATGCTCCAGTCCGCTTAGCCAGACCCCCTGTTGTATAATAAAGAATTTAACTGGCCCCTGTCTCTGATTCCTGGGAGGGACATTCTGAATCCTTGGAATTTCTTGAGAAATAGGAGTGTCTTTGTTATTCATGAGCCCCTGGGATCACGCTGGAGTTTATGCTAGTGAGAAGAGATGACCAGCCATAGAATTAGAGAGCTGGGGCTCTCAGCCTGACCTCAAGGATGGAAAGGAGGTTGGAGACAGAGATTACCCACATAGCCAGTGATCAATCAATCATCCATCCCTCTGTCATAAACGTCAGTAAGAAGTCTGAACACTGAGGCATTGGGACCTTCCTGGCTGGTGAACACATGATGTGCCAGAGTAGACATTCCCTGATTCCACGGGGACGGGGCATAGGGGCTCTGTGTTTGGACCTTTCGAGGCCTCAACTTTTATAATAAACCCATAATTTTAAGTATAGCCTTTCCCTGAATTTTGTGTGTTGCTGTAGTAAATTATCAAACCTAAGCATGGGAATCCTTAATTGGTAGCCAGTTGGCCAAAAGCGAGGGTGGCATCTGAAGTGGGGACAATCTTGTTGGGGACCATACACTTAAACCTATGGAGTCTGATGCTACCTCTGGGCAGTCAGCATCAGAACTACATTACAGTACACCAGTGGGTGTCAGAACTTCCCTTCTCTGTCTTGACTCTCTGCCACAAACATTTTTCAGGACCCCCTCATACCCCTGTGGCCCTTGCCAGAGGTGACCTGCAGTTTTTGCTGGGAAGTTCCCATGGATATGAGTAGTTTTTTCCTCAAACACTTGTTTTCACTTTCTTATGTGGGGAAGGCTGGAGGTTGTCGGGAGTTAATGCCTCAGGAGTGCCTAAACTAAGGGCAGATGAGACCTGATAAATATGCAACATCTCTTTCTCACCCCTTGAGAATTCAGAGGTGCGTTCTACACAGCCGCCAAGTGGGACTGAAACCAGTGGGCTATAGTGAGCACCTTTTCATCAATACTCCCTTTATTGGCATTCTCTCCCTTCCCAACTTCCTTCTCCATTCTCCCACCATACTTTCTGAATCACTTCCCGAATCTCTTCCCAAAACTTGCAGCTAAATCTTCATCTTCAGATCTGCTTTGCAGTAAACCAAATTAAGAGCTCTGCCATTTCTGGGGCTCTGAATCCTTCAAATCCACCATTGAGGCTCGGCGCCTGTGGCTCAGCAGGCTGAGGCGCCAGCCATGTACACCTGAGCTGGTGGGTTCGAATCCAGCCTGGGCCCGCCAAACAACGATGGCTGCAACCAAAAAATGGCCGGGCGTTGTGGCGAGTGCCTGTAGTCCCAGCTACTTGGGAGGCGGAGGCAGGAGACTCGCTTGAGCCCAGGAATTGGAGGTTGCTATGAGCTGTAATGCCACGGCACTATCCAGGGTGACAAGCTTGAGGCTCTGTCTCAAAAGAAAAAAAAAAGAAAGAAAAGCAAAGAAAGACACTGGGATCAAAATGTGAAGGCTACAGCTTTTAATAGGGTGATTTAGGGGAGGTGTTTCTAAGAGACTATTGAGTATGGAAGTGAAGGATGAAGAGAGAACCATGTAGCTATATGGGAAGAGTGTTCAGAGAGAGCACACAACCCAAGCAAAGGCCCCGGGGCAGGACCACACCTAGCATGAGGGAGATCCATGCTGCTGGAGCAGAATGAGAAAGGGGAGAGAGACAAGAGGGGAGGGTGGGGAGGGCTCAAAGAGATAAAAGGACTCATCCAAGGGCACAGTGCTCCAAGTCAGTGAGAGATATACCCAGTAACCTTCAACTACCACATGTCCCTCAGTGCCAAATAACCTAACTAAGATTTGGAAAAGAAAGTCCTGGTGCCTCCACCCCCCATCTTGGGAGCAAAAGGACTAAGGAAGCAGCTGGACCTAGGAAGGTGGGAAGAGCTAGAGAGAGAGTAGGCTGAGGGAGACAAGAATGGCAAGGGTGTGTGATGCTGCACATGTGCCAATGTGGGTGGAGGAGGGGGGAAGACTCCTTAATTCCACCTGTCCAACCTCCACTGCCTCCTGCCTCCAGAAGCCTTACCTGTCTACCCCACCCAGTGTCCCCCAGAATAGGATTGGCAGATAAAATACAGGACGCCCTGTTAAATTTTACTTTGGGGGGCAGCGCCTGTGGCTCAGTGGGTGGGGCACCAGCCCCATATACCAAGAGTGGTGGGTTCAAAACCAGCCCCAGCCAAACTGCAACAAAAAAAATAGCCGGGCATTTTGGCGGACACCTATAGTCCCAGCTACTTGGGAGGCTGAGGCAAGAGAATCGCCTAAGCCCAAGAGCTGGAGGCTGCTGTGAGCTGTGTGATGCCACAGCACTCTACCAAGGGCTATAAAGTGAGATTCTGTCTCTACAAAAAAAAAAAAAATTAAGATGGCTCAGACCCTTGGCTCAACAGCTAAGGCGCCAGACACAAAATCCTGAGTTGGCGGGTTCTAATCCAGTCCTATCTGCCACACAACAATGACGGCTGCAACCAAAAAATAGCCAGGTGTTGTGGCAGGTGCCTATAGTCCCAGCTACTTGGGAGGCGGAGGCAGGAGAATCACTTGAGCCCTGGAGTTGGAGGTTACTATCAGTTGTGACGCCACGGCACTCTACCCAGGGTAACGGCTTGAGGCTCAGTCTCAAAAAAAATAAAATAAAAAATAAGAAAGAAAGACAATAAAAAAATAAAAAAAATTTACTTTCAGGTCTGGCAGCGCCTGTAGGCGCTGGCCACATACCAAAGCTAGCAGGTTCAAACCTGGCCCGGGCCAGCTAAAACAACAATGACAATTGCAACAAAAAAAACATAGCCAAGCACTGTGGCGGGCGCCTATATTCCCAGCTACTTGGGAGGCTGAGGCAAGAGAATCACTTAAGTCTAGGAATTGGAGATTGCTATGAGCTATGATGCCATAGCACTCTACCAAGGGTGACACAATGAGACTCTGTCTCAAAAAAAAAATTTACGGCTCGGCGCCTGTGGCTCAACGGGCTAAGGCGCCAGCCACGTACACCTGAGCTAGAGGGGTCGAATCCAGCCCCAGCCCGCCAAACAACAATGACGGCTACAACCCCTAAAAAAAATGACTGGGCATTGTGGCAGGTGCCTGTAATCCCAGCTACTTGGAAGGCGGAGGCAGGAGACTCACTTGAGCCCAGGAATTGGAGGTTGCTATGAGCTGTGATGCCACAGCACTCTATCCAGGGTGACAGCTTGAGGCTCTGTCTCAAAAA
>CAUYRH010054645.1:0-11783 GCA_963574655.1 Perodicticus potto
ATCCCAGCTACCTGGGAGGCTGAGGCAAGAGAATCGCTCAAGCCTAAGAGGTGGAGGTTGCTGTGAGCTGTGACTCCACAGCACTCTACGGAGGGCGAGAGAGTGAGACTCTGTCTCTACAAAAAAAAAAAAAAAAAAAAAAACAACCAAAAACTCTAAAAAAAAAAAAAAAATTATTCCTTTTAAATCTTTCATTTTAAAGGTGTTACAGGTTTTCGGTGGGATCTCAGATCTTATTCCCGAAGAAAACTAAAAAAGCTGGTCCTTATTTCATCAGTTCCAGATTTTAATCTGGCTGGTGCCTTTGGGAGGTAAATGATAGCATTATTAGGTAATTTATAGTGATAAATATCCCGATACACAGCTCCTAAAAGAATATCTTTGCTGTGCTATGAGTTGACTGATGACTGGGGACTGTTTGATAGCTTCAAGGGGGAACTGGCCTCCAGAAAGACCAAAGCATGGGTAGATGCCCAAGGAGGAGAAAGGACCTGCAGGTTAAGTTATCCACCAGTGACTTAATGATTGCTCCAATAAACCCTAAAGGACTGAGTTCTGGGAAAATCCATATGGCTGAACACAGAGAGGCTCTTGGGGGGTTGGGGCAGGGCCTACCGGGGGTGGCTGGGATGTTCTGCTGGCTTTTGTAATATCCTATGTCCTTTGTAATATTCTTTATAATAAGTGGTAGATAAAGTGTTTCCCTGAGTTCTGTGAGTTGTTGTAGCAAACTGGTCAAACCTGAGGGGCAGATATGGGAACCCCGGTCCCCAGTTGCTCAGTCAGAAGCTCAGGGCCATACAACCCACGCTGGCAGCCAGCATCAGAAGGTGGGAATCTTAGGAGCCTGAGCCCTCTCCCTGCGGGATCTGGTGCTGTCTCCAGGTAGATGGTGGCTTGAACTGAATCAGAAAGCATCAGCTGGTTCTTGCTGTGGAGCTGCTAGGCCTATGGGGAAAAATTCCCTCACATCCAGTGTTAGGAGTGGTCTGGTCTGGGTTGTACTTACTGTGTTGTGAGTATAACAGGAAAAACATATTTGGAGAACACTTAGAGATTTAAAAATAGACCTGCCATTCAATCCTACAATTCCTCTACTAGGTATGTATCCAGAAGACCACAAATCACATTATAACAAAGATATATGCACCAGGATGTTCATTGCAGCCCAATTCATAATTTCTCAGTCATGGAAGAAGCCCAAATGCCCTTCGACCCATGAATGGATCAATAAATTGTGGTGTACGTACACCATGGAATATTATGCAGTCTTAAAGAAAGATGGAGACTTTACCTCTTACATGTTTATATGGATGGAGCTGGAACATATTATTCTTAGCAAAGTATCTCAAGAATGGAAGAAAAAGCATCCAATGTACTCAGTCTTACTATGAAATCAATTTATAGCTTTTTAATGAATGATATAACCCAATTATAGCCCAAGAAGAAGGGGAAAAAGGAGAAGGAGGTGCAGGAGAAGGAGGAAGAGCAGGAGGAAAAGCAGGAGCGGAAGAAGACTGAGTAGCAGGAGGAGCAGGAGGAGGAGGAAGACGAGGAGGAGCACGGTGAGGATCACAGGAGGAGGGGAAGCACAAGCATCAGGAGGCCCTCCTTCTCCTGTGTGCCCAGAGCCAAGGACGGTGCCTGAAATATACCAATGACCACCAGAATTGTGGCCTAAGCTGAGGGACAGGATTCAGACTAGCGGGCTAGAAGAGGAAGACAAGAGTTTGACCATTATACATTGAGAATAATAGGAATTTCATAGCTTTATTGCAAACCTGATTTCATGTGATTGGTGGATTGTTTTTTTCATCTTTCAGTTTGTTCATTGGTAGCCTGCATATGGGTTTAGTAAGGTGAAGGGAATGTGTTTGGGTGAGGACATGCAGACTCTCCAAAATGTGTGTTCCGGCAGAGACCGTCGGTGTTTCAAGTTGTCTGGTCCCTGTGCAGGGCCTGCACAGTCGAGCTTCCTGGGACCTGTGCGGTGAGCCTGCTGCTGGGGACGCAGCCGCCCTTCTCAGACCACGGCACTTGGCCTTGGGGTTGGGAGACACTCTCTGCCAGGAGGCTACGACCCCACCACACACCCTGAGGAGTTCTTGGCCAAGGCCCGGCTGACAAAGTGTCACAACAGCAGCCCCCCTTCTCAAAGTGGGACATCGCTGTCATGTCATTTGCATTTCCAGTGATCCTTTTGGCCAGGCTGAAGCTAATGTCTGCCAGGCTCTCCACCCTTACCTGGCTTTTCTCCCTGCCCTCCGACTTCCCTCACCCTTCTCCTCCTGTGAGCATCCCTCCGTCAGCCACTTGTGTAAGAATCCTCCTCGGTCCCTCCTCTAGGGAACCCAACCTCACGCAGCCAGTGTTCACAGTTCTTGACATCATTGTTCCTTCTGCCTGATTTGACCCCCTCCTGGGGGTCCATATCCCAGATTTACAGGTCTGAGAATCTCACATTTTTACCATATTACCCTTGTGCCCAGGGACGATTGTCAAGGCAAACGTTTTCTCTAGGACCTGGCTTGCTGATAGCACCTAACACTGGCAATGTTTTGACCGAGTCTCCCTTTCCATCAGACGCTGTTTCATCACCGCAAATCATTTCCTATTCTCCATACTTTTCTTTTTAATTGCCACATTCTTTCTTTACATCTGTTCATATTTTCAGTTGGGGCAGTCAGACCACATTGGCTGGCACCTTATTTCCTGCATGGAAGGTGATTTTGCATACTGACCTTATCAGCTTTATGTTCACTTTATGGCTTAGTTCTCCAAGCTCAATCACACTGCAATCAGTACCACATGCTGGGCAGGGGGGAGGCAGAGAAAGCTCACCTTCATCTATAATAAATATATGAATAGGTCCAAATTTCACTGCTTGCTTATCTTCCTTCAAGGAGTAAAACTTTCATTTGTCAAGAAATCGAGGAAGAAGACTTCCTTCAATAGCTTACTTTGAAAAGTTATGTGTTACTTTAGACATAACAGGAAACTGTAAATTGATCTTCCCTGCACTTGACTTGAGTAATCCAATATTATATGTTTGCACAGAAGGTTTCTGGCTTGCATGGAGTGGACATCTCAATCTGTGACTCTTAGGAAAGTGGTAAGCTAGAAACTTCTCTCTGGTTACATCCTTACATATCTCCTGGGAATTATTTGCAGATTAATGAGGTAACATCTGAGAAGCACTGTGAGTTCTGAGGAGGAAGCAGCCAGATAGATACAAGTATCACCATCTTAGTTGCGATACTCTGCTTAACTCTCACACTGACGGGAAAATGATGAAGCAGCTTCCTCCTTTCCTGAAGTCCTTCACCCAGGTCAGATATTTGCTTTCTACACAGTTGCCACTTTGCTGTTCACTCTGCTCACACTTTTTCTTCTTTACTTCAAGGAAACAGAAACCAAAACTTCAAGTAAACTGTGTCAGGTAGTGGAGATGCTGAGTGCACAAACTAGGCTGTGATTTTGTAACCTGGAATGCCTCCCCCCACACTCCCACACTCATTGTTCTACTGTTGAGGAGGAAAGATAGCTTCCTGACCTCCCTGATTTCATTGTGAAAGAAGCTGGAAGGAAGCTACTAAGGTGGGAGACATCAGTGATCCCAGCTGTGGCAGGTGAATTCACCTTGTGGTGAGGGACTGGGTACCCAGCACTCATTTTGCAATGCAGGGTTAGTGATTCTCAGTGATTTTTTTGGTCCCTTCACAACCATGTGTTCAAAACTGTTATAATCACAGCGACAGTTAGATGTGTGGAGTGGTAGACTTTAAGCCAGGCCCCTCTAGGACATAGGAGCTGAGGGATGGGACCACAGCCCAGGCCCCTGCAGAATGCGACTGGTGCCTGCTTATGGCACAGGTCAGCCTGCTTCCCTGGAGGTGCTGTGGGACAGGACCCCGGTCCACAGTCTGTCCCTCTGGCTGCTGGTCCTAACTCTGCCCTGAGCTCACCAGGAGTCCTAGAGCCTCCACCATAGGCCTCCATCAACCTCAGATCCCATGCAGGCTGGGAATGAGGCAAAAATGAGGTAGATGGGAGGTGAAGGGGAAGGAAGACAACCTCTTAACCTAAGGTTTCCTCCTCAAACTTCTGTCTGGAACATTCTGAGTGCTCAGTGAATATTCAGCCCCTATCACTGATTTCTTGTTCCAGCGAGGAAAACAGGCTCAAGGTGAGAGCAGCAGCTGCCATTTGCACACGATAGTCACTGGTAGGAGGAAATCAGCAGCCCAGAATGCAAGGAGGAAAGGACCACGGCAGCTTGAGGTGGTGGGGGCATCTGGTGCCCTGGACGTTTAGTATGTGAGGAAAATTAATTTTTGTTCAGTTAAGCCACTATGGTAGGATTTCCACAAATGAAGTGATCATTTCATCAGATCTAACAAGAATTAGACAAAAAAAGTTAACGTTATCAAGAAATGTTTAAAATATATCTTATGAATGATGACCCTTGTCCTGTGTGTGTTGGGTGCCTTAATTTAGTGGGTAATAATAGCAATATATATATATATATATATATATATATATACACACACACACAATTATTACCAAATATACAAAAGATACCCAAAATGTGTATACATTTTAAGAAAGAAAAAAACTGTATTGCATTTGTAATACTCAAGTCCCGTTGGATTTTTGCAATAACAAGAAGTGCTCAAACAAGGCTGGTATTCATCTTTTGTTATTGATATATATTGAATATTACAATTTAATACAGATTTTTCCTCTCTTAAAATGTGTAGACTTTTTTAGCACCCTCTGTAGATAACATATGCAATCCTACATATATACGAATAATTCATATATATTCATATTCATAAATATTCATATGCATTATGAATAAAAATTCATAATTTTTAAGTATACTGTTATTCCTGTGAGTATATGCACAAAAGCTTTTTCTTATGTGCGGTCCAGGTCATGTGGAGACTATTTTCTTTTAGGCAAGCTCTATGGTCACAGTTACACTAAGCCTTAGAACGTACGTTACACAGGGTCTCCACAGTAACTCTGAGAAACAAAAGCTAATGTGAGTGCTTAGTTCTAGAGCTGCAAACCCAGTTCGTCGGCAAGGAAGCTGCACAGGTGGCCATCCTCCAGATCTCTGATGTCCCAGCACACATCCCATCTTCTCAGTTGTGCTGCTTTTCCATTCGGAGTTGAAACTTCTTCCTGAAATGCTGATATGGCTTAGAAATTGTCTTAGGCTACGTTTATTTCTCACTCCACAGAGAAAAGAAATTCCCTAAAGGCTACTCTTCCTGCATTTGAGGTTCTGCCAAGCTGTTAGATCTAATAGAGTTTCTCTCTGCAGTGCATGAAGCAAATGGAATAAAGGCTTGAGGGGAAAATATGCATTATACATATGATATGTTGGAGAATTCTCAACAGTGGTAGCTTAATGATATAGGAACAAAAATGATATAGTAACAGTGATAATGATGTTACATTGGTTTATATTTCCAAGCTTGTGGATCAAGTATGTTCAGATGATTCTCATTTTATTTTTACACCAATCCTGGCTGTTAAATGGAGCTTGCTTAGACTTAATTGTCAATCAGTGTCACCACATAATTACTGCAAGAAAGTTAAAGGGCATGTGGACTTAATCACACAAAATTTGTGATTGTGCAAGAAATGCTATAAAAATGTAGCTACAAACCAAGAAAAAAGGTGAAAATATTACAATCTATCATCCAGAAACACAAACTGAATTATTTGTCCGGTTGTTCAGCGTACTTCCTTTTATATCGTGTAGTCATAGCCTAGGCAGAATTTTTAACCTTACTTACCAGTAATATCTTGCTACTGATTTGTTGTGATTAAAATAGTCGGTTACTACTCTGCGAAAAAGAGGACAAATGAAATTGATTGGTCCATTTTCTATTCATAGATACGCAGATAATTTCAAGGTTTTCCATTATTATCAAACAATGTTTTATAGAAATTTCAACAAAATTTCTTCCCTACTTCGAATTAGTCCTTCTGGATAAATTTCTAGAATTTAATTGAGACATAGTTTCCCAAATGCCTTCCACAAGTGTGTCTTCAAACATACATTGGATCCAACAAGAAATGAATGTTTCCGTTTTGTAATAATTTTGCCAGCATTGGGGATTATATTTTAAATTTTCTGATAACTTATTTCATGGGTAAAACATTGTACTTCACTTTGGTTTTAAATTTTCTAGTTTTAGCGTTTAGCGAGGTTATCTTCTCACATTTTAGTTTATTTTTCTACTAGGTAAGATTTAGTGAATTATTTAAACAATATGGATGCAACTGTAACATAGGTTGTGAATATTCTCCTCAATCTGTTGTTTTCTTTTAAACTTTAGGTAATTATGATGCTAATTGTTTTTGTATGCTTATTTATGTTATTGAGTATTTAAAATGTAATGCTATGAAAAAACTTTCTGAGTAGTTTATGCAAATTTAGCTTCTTATAAGTGTATGTGGTGGGGGTGAGGGGTAGTTTTAGAGCTGTTCTTGGGATGAGGGTCATGAACAAATACAAGAGGAGGGGACAGTTTCCTGGGGCCCAGGCATCGTATTGGGAAAACTTGTATTTTAATCTTGGCATGTTATTTAGACCAGAACCAGCAACTATGGAGTTGGATTCTATGGGGCACAGGCAGTTGGACTGTACTGGGTTTTATTTACAAGTGGCTGGAATTCTGCTTGCAATGTGGGTAGGTGTCTGGGTGAGCCTGCCCCAGGGACCCCAATTGACACATGGCCGGGGCTGAAGAGGCTTCATGAGAATATGGGGAAGGACATTTACTTATCCCAGGCTGGCTTCACAGACTGCCCCCAGGCAAGTCACACCAGACCAACCTCAGAGGGCCCTGAGCTTGCTTTACTGCTCTGCTCTTCCTGTCATCCCAGTTTTTTAAATTTTATCTTTTAACTGGTATTTGGTAAGTGAAGTCCCCAGGCAATGGAGGACGTATGGGCACAGCAACACGCTGTCCAGTGTTCTTGCAGCTCCATCCACAAGTGGCCCCTGAGTGTGGGTGAGCACAGAACTCCAGCGGACCCTTTGTGTGAGAGAGTTTAAGGAAAGCATGTTACCTATGATGGAATGTGGGGGCCAGGGACAGCCTCAGATGCCACACTTTCCCTTTGAGCAAGGACTCCTCGAATTTGCAAAGGCAGCAATGGCATTCTAAGAACCACCATTTGCCAAGAGCCCTTTCATATGCTCTCTTACTGCTGTTTCTTCCCCAAATTAGCCAGACAAATCACCCTGAAAATTAAGACATGGAAGGAAAGGGGGGGAAGGACAACCCAGAGGTCCTTTCCTTCTAGCATTTTCTTCCTCATTGGTAAGCCAGAGGCAGAGAATGTTGGTACAATGTCAGTGCACCCAGAAGTGAAATAAAAACCGCTGAGTGAGTTTCATGCAGCGTGTAGGCTGTTGCAAAGGGCAATGCACATATGCATATAAAAGCCACAAATTACAAGTTATGTGATTTTAGTGATTCTGATGTCAGCTGAACACTCTCATATTTACATTTAAAATTGGCATTGAAAAATATAAATATTTATGGTTAAATTCATGCTAATAATTTAAGTGATTTTAATTTTACTTAAAACAACATTAAATGGCAAACAAAAAGTGAGATGGCAATTGGAGCGAGAGGCTGAGGAAGAAAGGGAATACTCTATGTATCAGAGTTCTCAGGGGACCTTCCCCGGCCTTTTGAAGCAGTCCACATTCTTACTTTGCACTGGGGCCCACAAATTGTGTACCTGGCCCTGGAACCATCTGAGGTAGGAGAGCAGTTAGCTTAGGATGTCTCCAAAAGTCCTTGCTGTGTTGAGAAATACAACATCAGAAGCTTGGGTTCGGGAAAAGATATTTTATTTCATTGAGGTTCATTTACCTTTAATTTCATGGCATGTGCTGTCTAGGAAATGTCTGATTGTATCAGCTCTGAAAACAAAATGACAAGAAAAAGCATTTTACTCCCTATTAGAAAAGGAAGGAAAGTGGAGGAACTCTAGGCCTGGCCGTGTGGCAGTGATAATTCAGGCCAGGGGGACACGTGGACCCCTCCCCACTGAGGGATTTTGATTCTGTGGCTCTTGCTTCAGACTTGGAGGGACAGAGACTGGTTTCTTATGTTTATTTTAGTAAGAGGGGCCATGTCCTCAAATCCCAATACAAACAAACAAAACACTTGTTGGAGGACCTAAAGGAATCTTAGAAAAACTCATGATGTTTATCTCATCATTGGGCAAGCCACAGAAAGTGTCACACAGGCCCACAGAGAAACATCAGAGGCCGTTGCAGAGTCAGGAAATTCATCCCTAACATCTGCTTTGCTTTTTGGTGAGTGTGGCTGAGCATTTGCTCGGACCACAGAAGCCCTCCACCCCTCAGGAGCACCTGGACAGCAGGAAATGCTCCGGGCCTAAGGAGCAGCATCCGTCCTGTGAGCTGCAGTCTCGCTGTTCTGCCTGCTAATGTTATTCCTTCTCTCCTCACCTGGGTAAATCTTTTATTCATTCAACAAATAATACAGAGTGAGTACTAGGGGCTCTACCTTCTCAGGGCACAGCAATGAACGGAGCAAAGTTCTTGCCGTCTTGGAGCTTACATTCTGGTGAATTCATTCTCTTCCTTCAAGATGCAAAACACACCACCTTCTCAAAGGGCCTGTCTGCTCTTACTGTCCCTGGAGGAAGTCGGGGTCCCTGGGTGCACTCTCCTGCAATGTCTAACCCTTCTTTATAGTCCTTTGCACATGTGCGTCATTACTTAATTATTTATACTGATTTGATTATGTCCGTCTTTCCTTATTGGACAGTCACTTGACAAAGATAGTTATGTTGGTTCCACCCACTGCTATATTTCTGAACCCTTCAGCATACAGGACTGCAAAAAAAATATGTTGATGGTGTTTAATACGCCTCACGTTCCATCATCGGAATGATAGTGTCGGGGAGTTACTTACATCCTGCTGCTCAAGGTCATAGCTGGGGCTGATTTTCCACGTTTCTGCCTCCTGAGGGTACGTGTTGTCCCGTGGCGTACACAGTTAGTCACTGCTGCAGATATTGGCATGCTGGGAGCTCATTTTAAAAAGTCATGCAAAAAATTCAAAAATTTCAACCTGTGGTAGAAATGGGTTAATTGTCTCCTTTCTGCTGCTAAAAGTACTCAGATTTTTTTCAGCATACTTTTGGCCAAAAGGTGGCAGTGCAGGAGAATAAGTGGACGAAGCTGCGGCTTTCAGTCCTGAATCCCATCCGCCAGTCCTAGTTCCTGCCCATCGTTCCTGCACATTCACATCGTATACACATTTTAAATCTATCAAGAAGATGAGTGAATGAAAACCACGTAAGCTTACTAACAATGAAAATTTCTAAGACCATCGAGGAGATCCAGAAGGAGTTACATACACACACAGCTACAATCCAAATTGTTTGGATCCATTAACTAATAAATATATACGAGGAAGTAGACAAGTCGACTTTTATTTCAATGATTATAGTTAAAGAAAAGACTTACGTTTCTGCTTAGTGAACAGCATTGAATTACTCTATTTCACTGAAACTTATTCCCCAAATTCCACTTCCCTTCTAGTAAACTCTTCCCAGGGTGGGCTAAGCCTTTCTGACAGAATGATATGAAAACCAGCAGCCTCTTCAAAAGCTTCAGGAGCAAATAGACAGAGAGCAGCTAGACACCCCCTGAGATAAAAATCTGCTCGTGACATTGGCTGTAAATAATGAATGGTGGTTTCCATATTTTCATATTGGCCACCTGGGTGCCTGTGGTGCCCAAGGCAAGTCACGAACTTCAGCTCACAAATTTGTAATCTCTTCCTCTATGTGTTTACCTTACCTTACAAAGAAACAAATAAAAGTTTTCATGTTCCTTTATTTTCATATGAGATTTTTCTTATCTAGTATGTGTGTGTGTGTAAGCATGGAAGTAGAATACAGTTAATTTAGAAACAACATTTGGGTTTGTTGTCTTCTGTATAGATGAAATTTTATCCATGCCCTCAAAGAACACAACAGCTGATTTTTCAGATCCATTAGGCTGTGGCTTAAATGTTATGCACGCTCATCAGGAAGATTCCATGTAAGGGTCAGATGTCAGAGACAGTGAATCTTCTGCTCATTGCCTTGGTACAGACAGGACAGGAGATTAACCTCTTTAGCAGAAATATAACCAGACTATGTCACAAATTATTAAAAGTTGTCTCAGTATGTGGAATTTGTGGACATTGAAAATACTTCTATAAACATTAAATTGATAGCTTAAAAAATTTGCAATCACAGCATATGTTAGCAAAAAGATGAAAGTCATTCATCTTTGAAATTTTAAGAATAAAAGCCAAAAACTATGTTGTCCCTAACAACAAAAAAACCCTTCCAAGTAAATATTATGCCTCATGACTCAAGAGAATTATGAATGAAAACCCAGAAATGCAGATATCTAAAAGAGTTCCCAGTGCTAGAGACATCTTGCCCAATTAAGTTGGCAAGAGGTACCATGTCATCCTCAGGCTGGAGAGCACTGATGGATTTTGGCAGATTTCACAGGAGGAGGAAAATGCCAGGTGGAGAACCTTTATGTTCCCTGTGGGAGATACTGTTTTGTAAAGTTACCATTTGGGACAATATCCATCTGTGAGATCTTTCAAGGAAGCTACAGAGTGTCTCAGAGGATAACTGACATGGGGCAAACATGACTAGGGAGGGAAACTGTTGTTATCTGTGTTTGCTTAGTGAGCATGACAGAGGACATTCATGTTTGGGACAAAGACGGCATTTCTGAATGATTCTGTTGGTGAGTACAGCATTAAATCAAGCTCAGAAAAGATAAAACCTAAACAGGTAGAGATGAAATGCACAGGGGCAGCAAGTGACATAAACTTACAGCTAAAAACTCACACACTCAGGAAAATGTTCACCTGTTCTTAGACATATTGCTAGGAGCCAGTGTATCTTCTGAGCATCAGCCCAGTGTTTCAGCATAACTGTTTCATAATTGTAGGACAGTCCTTGTTTTCTGATAATAGCGGTGACAATGACAGGAGCAGTAGCAGCCAGCGTTCTCTGAATGATGACTGTGCACCCGGCGCTTCTCTGAGCACACTGCGTGTCACCTCTTTGGAGCACTCTGCATTGGTAGGTGTTACTACTCTCAACTTACAAACACAGAACCGAAAAGTCTCAATAATGATCAAAGAAGCCATTGTTGTCAACATGAATGCAGAGAGGCTGGTGACTAGTGTTAATCCGTTACCCATGCTAAACTTGTGTTCATATGCACTGGTTACTCATCAGATATCAAAATACTCTGCCTATGACTATTTTGTGTGGTTGATTTTCTCCCCAAAGAACTTTCTAACTCAGGTACTCTCCCTGATTTTAGGCAAATTCAGGCTCAGATTGGGGATGAAGTTTGCTGATAGGCAGGCTCCTAAACTCATAATCAAAGCCACTGTGGGCAGGGGTGTCCTTCAGAACTAGCCTGTCTGGATACCAGGTACTGTCCTCAGAGAGCAGGGAAGGTTTATGATGAGACAGCCTAGGATAAATAGTGCTGCTGCTCTTGATACGTGTGCTCAAGTCAACTTTGGTGTGAAAATGCAGGTCCACAATGTGGGTTTGGTTTGAAGATGCTGCTTTTCAAAACCAATGGAATGTTTTCTGAGTTCTGATATGTGAACAAGGACAGGGCTTCTCTACTCTGGCTGTATACCTGAGAATCACCTGAGAGATTAAAAAAAAAAGAAAAA
>CAUYRH010054646.1:0-28778 GCA_963574655.1 Perodicticus potto
AAGACCTCGAAAAAATAATACTTCATTTTATATGGAATCAGAAAAAACTTCAAATAGCCAAGACATTACTCAGAAATAAAAACAGAGCAGGAGGAATCATGCTACCAGACCTGATACTGTATTATAATTCGATAGTGATCAAAACATGGTACTGGCACAAAAACAGAGAGATAGATGTATAGAGCAGAATAGAGAACCAAGAGATGAACCCAGCTACTTACCGCTATTTGATCTTTGACAAGCCAATTAAAAACATTTAGTGGGGAAAAGATTCCCTATTTAACAAATGGTGCTGGGTGAACTGCCTGGCGACCTGTAGAAGACTGAAACTGGACCCACACCTTTCACCATTAACTAAGATAGACTCCCACTGGATCAAAGATTTAAACTTAAGACATGAAACTATAAAAATATTAGAAGAAAGTGCAGGGAAAACTCTTGAAGGAATCGGCCTGGGTGAACTTTTTATGAGAAGGACTCCCCAGGCAATTGAAGCAGTACCAAAAATACACTACTGGGACCTGATCAAACTAAAAAGGTTCTGCCCTGCTAAGAACACAGTAAGTGTAACAGGCAGACAGCCCTCAGAAATGGAGAAAATATTCGCAGGTTATGCCTCAGACAAAGGTTTAATAACCAGAATACACAGAGAACTCAAACGTATTAGCAACAGAAGGACAAGTGATCCCATCTCAGTGTGGGCAAAGGACTTGAAGAGAAACTTCTCTAAAGAAGATAGGCACATGGCCTACAGACACATGCAAAAATGCTCACTATTCTTAATGATCAGAGAAATGCAAATCAAAACTACTTTGAGATATCGTCTAACTCTAGTAAGATTAGCCCACATAACAAAATCCCAAAACCAGAGATGTTGGCATGGATGTGGAGAAAAGGGAATACTTTTACATTGTTGGTGGGAATGCAAACTAATACATTCCTTTTGGAAGGATGTTTGGAGAATACTTAGAGATCAAAAATAGACCTGCCATTCGATCCTATAATTCCTTTATTAGGTATATATTCAGAAGACCAAAAACCACACCATAATAAAGATATATGTACCAGAATGTTTATTGCAGCCCAATTCATAATTGCTGTCATGGAAGAAGCCCAAGTGCCCATTGACCCACGAATGGATTAATAAATTGTGGTACATGTATACCATGGAATATTATGCAGCCATAAAGAAAGATGGAGACTTTACCTTTTTCATGTTTACATGGATGGAGCTGGAACATATTCTTCTTAGCAAAGTATCTCAAGAATGGAAGAAAAAGTATCCAATGTACTCAGCCCTACTATGAAGCTAATTTATAGCTTTCATACAAAGGCTATAACCCAACTATAGCACAAGAATATGGGGAAATGGGTGAGGGAGGGGAGGGGGGAGGATGGGGTGGAGGGAGGGTAATTGCTGAGGCCATACCTAAGGTGCATCTTAGAAAGGTACAGGCGAAACTTACTAAATGCAAAATACAAATATCTTCATACAATAACTAAGAAAATGCCATGAAGTCTGTTAAACTGTTTGATGAAAATATTTCAGATTGTATATGAAACCAGTACACTGTACCCCTTGATTGCACTAATGTACACAGCTATGATTTAATAATAATAAAAAAAGAGAGATTAATAAAAATAACTGACACTTTTTTTTTCATTTTTTATTTAAGTAGATTTAGGGTATCCAAGTAGTTTCTTGTTACATAGATGAACTGCACAGTGGAGAATTCTAGGCTTTTCACACACCTGTCAGTGGAGTAGTGCATTTTGTACCCACAGGCAATATTTCATCCTGTACCCCATTACCATGCTCCCCCTCTGAGCCACCAATGTCCACTGAGTCACCTGGATGACCATGCGTACCCAATGCATAGCTCCCTCTGATAACTGAGAACATGTAGGATTTCTGCTTTTGTTCCTAAGTCATTTCTCTTAGGATAATTCCACTCAGTTTCATCCAAGTTGTTGCAAAAGACATGATTTTATTATTTTTAATGGCTTAGTATATGTGTGTGTATGCACATTTTCTTTATCCACTTAACTGGTGAGCACTTCGGTTGGTTCTACATCTCTGCAATTGTGAACTGTGCTGCAATAAACATATGGCTGCACGTGTCCTTTTTTATAAAATGACTTCTTTTCCTTTGGGTAGATCCAGTGGTAGACTGCTGGATCGAATAGTAGCTCTACTTTTAGTTCTTTGAGGAAACTGCATGCTCATTAATGAGACTGTGCTAGTTTGCATTCCCACCCACAGTGTGTAAGTTAACTGTTCCCTTTTCACTGTATTTGCAACATCTATTCTTTTTAAAAATGGGAATTCTGACAGAGAATGGTTATCTCATTGCAGTTTTAATTTGCATCTCCCTAATGATTAGTGATGCTGAGCATCATTCATGTGTTTTTGCTATTTATGTATGTGTACATATATATATATTTTGAGATAGTCTCACTCTGTTGCCCAGGGAGAGTGCCGTAGTGTGGTGTCATCATAGCTCATAGCAACCTCAGATCCTGGGGTTCAAGCAATCCCAATAGCTGGGACTACAGGCACCTGCCACACCCAGCTAGTTTTTCTATTTTCATTTTTTTTTTAAGTTTTATCATCTTGTTAAGACTTTCAAGAAATAATACAAACCAAGGGTAATAGATACACAGCCTCCATTCCAGGAATGAGATCTGTGAGAAGCATGAACACTTGAACAAACATAGGATGAGATGGGGATCTCAGCCTTGCTCAGACTGGTCTCAAATTCCTGAGCTCAAGCAATCCATCCACCTTAGCTCCCAGAGTGCTGGGATTGCAGGCGTGAGCCACCACACCCCACCTGTCCCGTATACCTTCTTTTGAAAATGTGTGTTCACGTTTTTTTGCCTACTTTTTAGTGGAGGCTTTTTTCTCATTAAGTTGTTCGAGTCCCTAATATAGTCCAGACACTATTTCTTTGTTGGATGTACAGTTTGTAAATATCTTCTCCCATTTTGTAGGCTTCCCCAATTTACTCTGCTGGTTACTTCTGTTGCTGTACATAAATTTGTTAGCTTAAGTCTCATTTGTTTATTTGCTTTTGGGGTCTTAGTCATAATTTCTTTGCCGCCTAGGCCAATGTCCTGAAGAGTTTTTCCTATTTTCCTCTAGAATTTTTATGGTCGTTAGCTATTACATTTACGACTTTAATCCATCTCGAGTTAACTTCTGTGTGTGGTGAGAGACAAGGGTTCTGTTTCACTGTACTTGTGGCTCTTCCATTTTCCCAGCACTGTTCATTGAGTAGGGCTTTCTTAATCCACTGCATGTTGTCATCTGCTTGGTTGAAGATCAGCTGGTTGCAGGTGTATCGCTTTATTTCTGGGTTTTCTACCCTGTTCCATCAATCTGCGTGCTTGTGTGCCAATACCAGGCTGTTTGCTACAGCCTTGTAGTAAAATTTGGTGTCCAGCGATCCCCTCCCTGCCCTAATCTGTTCTTCTGGCTTAGTATTATTGCTTTGGCTTCTTTGGCTATTTTTTAATGCTATATGAAATTTAGTATTTTTTCCCTAGATCAGTGAAAAATGGCATTGTTATTCTGATAGGAATTGTGCTGGATCTGTAGATTACTTAAAGCAGTATGGACATTTAAACAATGCCAATTCTTCCAACCCATGAGCATGTGATGTTTGTCGGTTGGTTGTGACATCTCTGATTTCTTTTGCCAGTGTTCTGTAGTTCTCATTGTAAAGATCTTTCACCTTCTTGGTTAAATTCTTTCCTAGGTATTTGATTTTCTTTGCAAATATGGTTAATGGGATTTGAGTTTCTTATTTGGTAATCAGCCTGGCTGTTACAAATATTTAGAAATGCTACTGATGTGTGTACATTGATTTTGTAACTTCAAACCTTACTGAATTTATCACTTACATAAGTCTTTAGGGCTTTCTACATATAAGATGATATCACTGGCAAACGTGGATAGTTAACCTTCTCTTTCCTGATTCAGATGCCCTTTCTTCCTCTTGCCTGACTGCTCTGGCTGGGACTTCCAGCACTAATGTTGAACAGAAGTGGGGACAGTGGGCACCCTTGTCTTGTTCCAGTTCTTAGAGGGGATTCTTTTAACTTTTCCCCATTCAATATGATGTTGGCTGTGGCTTTGTCATATGAGGTCTGACAATTAAGTTTGTGAACTTACCCTTGTGCACAGTTAATGAAAACATTGCAAAAAATTCCTGAATTGTGCATCAAAACTATAGGGTGTGAAAGGCATAGTGGACCAAGTAAACATCAATAGAGAGACAAGAACATTTTACCTGAAAATCTTGGCCAACAACTCATGGCTCTTGTATCATGATAATACACCAGCTCACACAGCACTGCCTCTGAGGCAGGCTTTAGCCAGTAAATAAATAACTGTACTAAAATACCCTTCCCACTCACCTGATCTGGCCCCCAATGACTTTTTTCTTTACCCAAAGGTAAAGGAAATTTAAAAGGAAGGCATTTGGATGACATTCAAGATATCAAGGGTAATACAACGACAGCTCTGATGGACATTCCAGAAAAAAAGAGTTCCAAAATTGGTTTGGAGGGTAGAGTAGGCACTGGTGACAGTGCATAGCTTCCCAAGTGGAACACTTCGAAGGTGACCATAGTGATATGCAGCAATGAGGTGTGCAGCACTTTTTCTAAAGCAAGTACGCAAACTTAATTGTCACACTTTCTATGGCTATTATTTGGGGTATGTTCTTTCCATGCCTAGTTTAAGGTTTTATCATGAAGGGTGTTGGAGTTTACCTATTTCTTTCTGAATTTAAAATGGACATATCATTTTTGTTGTTACTTCTGCTTATGTGGTAAATCACATTTATTGATTTCTGTGTGTTGAACCACCCTTGTATCCTAGACAAAGCCCACTATGATTGTGGTGAATTGTTTTTTTGAAGTGCTATTGGATTCAATTTGATAGTGTTTTGTCGAGGATTTTTGCATGTATGTTCATGAGGGATACTGCTCTAAGTTTTTTTTTTTTTTTTTTTGATGTGTCCTTTCCTGGCTTTGGTATCAGGGTGATACTGACCTCACAGAATGAAATGGAAGGACCTTCCTCCTGTGTGTCATGGAGTAGCATCAAGAGCACGGTTGTCAGTCTCTGTGACTCTTTATGAGACAGATGGATTTCTTAGAGACAGCAGAGATGTTTGGCTTTTTTAAAAAATCCATTCTAACCATCGATGTAATTTTAAGTGGAACATTTAAACCATTTATACCTAATGTTAGTATTAATGAGAGAGGTTCTATCCAGTTGTTATGTTGACTGTTACCTGTTTGCTTGGCAACCACCTCTGTGTCATTGTCTTACAGGAGCTGTTTTCACACTAGTGCATACTGACCATTAGTGTATGTGTACTTAGAACGTTTCACCATTTTCTGTAGGACAGGTCGAGTGGTGACAAATCCCTTATAATTTGCTTGTCTGGGGAAGATTTTATTTCTCCTTCATTTGCAAAACTTAGTTTTGTAGGATATGAAACTCTGGCTGACAGTAATTCTGTTTAAGAAGAATGAAGATGGCCTCTAGTCCCTCTGGCTTGTGAGATTTCTGCTGAGAAGTCTGCTAGACTGATGGGTTTTCCTTTGTAAGTTGTTTGATGGCAGCTTCTAGGGTTTATCCTTCACTTTGCCAGACTGATGCTTATATGCCTTGGTGATGTCCCTTTAACAAGTTTTTCTTTTCTTTTTTTTTTTTTTAATATAGAGTCTCAATCTGTCACCCGCGATAGAGTGCCATGGGATTATAGTTCATAGCAACCTCAAATTCTTGGGCTCAAGAAATCCTCTTATCTCAGCCTCCCAAGTAGCTGGGACTACAGGCACCCACCATAACACCCAGCTATTTTTAGAGCTCGTTCTCTATTTAGCTTAGGCAATCCATTTACTTCAGCCTCCTAGAATGCTAAGATTACAAGTGTGAGCTAGCGCGCCTAGCCCCAACAGATACTTCTTAATAACACTGGGAGAAATTTTCGTTAAAGCTATTTAGATAGAAGTCTTAACTTGATTATTTCTAATGTTCACTTTTATCACAAATTCAAGTTGAAATTATTTAAAAGTCATTTTTATAGCTAAAGATTCTGTGAAATGTCATTCCTTAGCATAAAAAAGAGCTGATACTTGTAGATTCTGTTCTGCTTTTACTTCTTGCTTTGTCAATTAGGAAAGTTCACTTAAACTTCTCTGGGCCTTAATTTCTCTCATCTCTAAATGAAATGGCTGAACTTTATTGTCAATAAGTATAGGAAGCTCTAACTTGATGTTGTCTGAATGAAGTATCCACTGTGTTTGGTAAAGAAGGTATCTGTTCTTGAAGATCTATAATCCTTGATGTTTATTTGCAAGGAGGAGGTTATAAATGATGATCTGCGGGGTTTTTTTGCAGTTTTTGGCCAGGGCCGGTTTTGAACACGCCACCTCTGGTATATGGGGCCAGCACCTCACTCCTTGAGCCACAGGCGCCACCCAATGATCTGAGTTTTTAGTTGAAGATTCACACCATGGGCTCCTTTCAGAGGAATTTAATTAGTGCCATGTACTCTGAGCACAGGAGGCTACACTCATAATTGAGTATGTGTTTAATTTCTCTACACACACGAGATTGGCAGGTAAAGGGTCAGATCCAGTGCTTCCACATAACTTATACAGTGTTAGAAGTGACTGTGAGAGCCCCTGGATGCTGAAGAGTCCTTAGTTGAACAGTGTTTTCTTACAGAGCAGAAGAGACAAAGACTTTAGATGAATAACCATAAAATGTGGCAAAATGTGTGGAATAGGAGTAAGGAAGTGCCATGGGATTCAGGGAAGAAAAATACTTGCAGCTAGGGGAATCAGAAAAGACTCCACAGTGGGACCTGGAGAGAGGGAGCCTCTGCCAGGTGCAGGTGGTGGAAAGTCCCTTTCAGGCAAAGCAGAGCGTGAGCGGAGGTTTCAGGAGGCAAAACTACACACAATCACCTGACAAAGTAGCTTCGGGTAAAATTGTACCAAGGGGGAGAGACGCTTGAGAAGATAGTGGAAGATGCTGACCATGTCTGCAAAGTAGAAACAACTTCTAATTTATCTCTGTGTACTTTGAAATTTCATCTATCAGATTTTTTTTTGTTTATTTTTTTTGGGGAGGGGGGGTCTAAGACAGAGTCTCATTTTGTCGCCCTGTGTAGAGTGCCGTGGCATCACAGTTTATAGCAACCTCAAACTCTTGGGCCTAAGTGATTCTCTTGCCTCAGTCTCCCAAGTAGCTGGGACTACAGGCACCTGCCACAATGCCTGGCTATTTTATTTTTTTTGCAGTTTTTGGCCGGGGCTGGATTTGAACTCGCCACCTCCCATATATGGGGCCAGCGCCCTACTCCTTTGAACCACAGGTGCTGCCCCTGTCTATTTTTGTTGTTGTTGTAGTTATCATTGTTGTTTAGCAGGCCTGGGCTGGGTTGGAACCTGCCAGCCCCAGTTTATGTGGCTGGCGCCCTAAACACTGACCTACAGGTGCCGAGCCTATCAGATGTGTTTTAAGAAATGCTGTTAGTCCCAAGTCAGCATTGGCAAAAGCGCACATGATGCCATGAGGATCACGCTGCACGTTAGTGCTGCAGAGCCACCTCCACGCACCACATGACAGGAACTGCCCCAAGACCAGACAACACTGTCCCCAGTGCAAACGCTGAGTAAGCCCTGCCACACGCGGCTGCGGCTATGTTTCTTTTCCAGACCATGTTCTCTACTTAGCTATCTATGCTGTGGAGGTAAGAACGCCTCCATGTTCTGAGTGGGCTGTCCTCTGCCAATGTGCAGAGTCAAGTTACAGTCAGACAGTCCGACGGGGAGACAGTGCTGTGAGAACACAATTTATCAGCGGTACCAAATATTCCTACTGTTTCCACATATATTACTAATTCTGGTGCAGCAAAGTGAAAATTGCAAATTTCAACAACTTGAAACATTTAAATACAAAGTTTGGAATTAGTTTCATGGTTTTCATGGTTTTGATTTTTCATATTCTTAACTATGTCACTTTCTTACTCTTATTTTTCTGTTACCTCTTTTTATTTGTAGTTTATTTTTTACTTAATGCACTCCTCCTTTGTAAACCACCTTAAAACATGTTGGATCCAGGTGGTGGGAAATAAATGAAAAAGTAAATAAAGATAAATTAAGTGTTCTGCTGTGTTTCTTGGTCTACAAGCCCTGCCTAATGAGGTGCTGTAGGACTCCAACACCTGTCAGAGCAGCAGGTGCTCAGGGCCGTTGGTTGGTCCATTCTCTGCTCTTCTCCCTTCACCTCTTGCCAATGTTTTAGGAGAAAAACACAGAAGAATAAGCATCACAGTGGCCAAGAGCCTTCTCGTGGGCTTGACCTTGAGTGGAAGCCCCACCCCTAGCAGGAGACAGCACATCACACGAGTGGCATTGATTTAGAAAGTTAATTTCTGCATTTCCCCCTTTCTCCTAAGGAAATAGATGGCTATAGACATTTGCAGAGCAGATAAATGGAAGGAAAACATCAATATTTCAAGAACTAGTTTGGCAAGATAAATGTAAGTTCTCAGGTGACCTCTAAGAAAAGTGAATTAATTTCAACGCTAACACAAAGTTTACCTGAGTCTTGAGAAAAATTTAGTAGTGTATACTTTTAAGTGGAGCTAATTCAAACAGAAGGAAGACAGAAGGGACACCTTCTGTATGAAAATCAAAAACCTCTTTGTAGCCATTTTCTCTGAAGCCATCTCCTCCTACCCGCCACGTGAGAGGAGTGGAAGCTCCTGCCTTTCTCTCATGTAGCAGGTAAGTCCATGCAACTGAATGGCAAGAAGGGAACTGACCAAGAGCTTCCTGAGCCTTAGTTAGATGGCAACCTAAAGCAATCCCACTGATACTGGGAACAGAGGGGCAGAGGAGGAGATGCAGGCTGAACAGGTGCCTGAACCATGTTTTGGCCCTTAGCATATTCAGGGGAAAGCGCCACGGCCCTGCCCTGAGCTAATCTGGGAAGAGCTACAAGAACAACCTTGTGGGGCTCCCCTCTGACCCCCATTTTCCTTCCTTCAGGAAGGCCTAATCTGGCATAATGATCTCCAAGGACTGGCATATATTACGTTAGGGTTCAGAAAAGAAAAAAACAATGACTTTTTAGCCCTGGCTGATGCAAGGTCATCTCACCAGAGCTGGCCCATCTATAGTCACTTCATAGGATGAACTGTTGCTGTTTCTATGTTGCCATCACAGCAGCAACTCCCACCTGCCGGATGTGGTGAGATTTCCTTCACAGACTGTCTACAGAGATGAGACTCACTATGCAAACAGAGTTTCTTTTTTCTTTTTATGTGTTGAGACAAAGTCCTACCCTATGCCCCTGAGCAGAGTACAATGGCCTCATAGCTCACTGCAACCTCAGAATCCAGCTGTGGGCATCCCACTGCCTCAGCCTCTGGAAGCTGCTGGGATTACAGGTGCTCGCCGCAGTGCCTGGCTGGATTTTTCCATTTTTTAGGAGTCAGAGTCTCATTCTCGTTCAGGCAAGTCTCGAACTCCTGAGCTCAAGCAATTCTCCCTCCTCAGCCTCCCACAGTACTGGAATTATGGCTGGATAGGGTTTCTTGTCATGGTGTCTACTACCCAATCTCTTTAAAAAGTCTGACAGCAGAGGTGTGGGTGAACTGCTATTCCTGTTACAAAAGTTACCATGTTCTAGGACAGTAAGTGCATCATGAATAATGGATACAAAGGCAGACTATAATTTTAAAAAAAAGAAACAAATGTGCCCTGCTCATGACATGCATGTTGTTAAAAGATGTTGTTCTACATCTAGCTCAGTGCCAGCTGAGGAAGAGCAGCTCTGTGCTGTGTCCCTGTCACATACGGCGGCCCATGCGGACCCAGCGCATCCTGATGTGAGACTCACCTGCAAGCAGATGGCCAGGTTCACTCTGCAGCCGAAGGAGGTGCTGACGGCCCGTGGGTGCAGGCCCAGGTCCTTGAACAGCTTTGAGAACGACTGTGTGAGTGCAATTCGAGGCCGCTCCTCTGCCACAACCACACAGGTCCTCACTCGGGACAAGTCCAGTCCTCGTGCCTGGAAGTAAGGACAGTGACACTGAGTTAGCCGTCAGGGTGCTGGGCTCCATGTGACCCAGAGACGACTCTACCCTAAGCTCCACGTGGACATCAGCTTCTGTATGAAAATCAAAAACCTCTTTGTAACTATTTTCTCTGGCTGTTCATTTCTAGGGCTGCCCAAATCTGTGCCGTGAATTAAACCTTTCCAGGGTGTTGTGGAAAAAAAAAAAAATCATACAGATATTCAAATTAATAAGAATGCCATTATAAACATTTAAACAATAGCAAGAAGCAAAAGCAAGAATCACATTGAGAAAAATGGGGAAAAACAAGAGAATTAAAGGACAGGGTTTGGAAAAGGAGGCATGTCTGATGTGTTTTCGGGAGCCTGGTTGTGCAAGAACACATGGACAGAAACGGGGAAGCCTATGCTTGGAGATGCAGGGTTAAATGTGAGACCTCAAGACAGCTTCATGGCAGCAGCCCCCAGCAGACTCGAAGGGTCACAGGTGAGTCCTCGTCCCTGTGCACGTCTCACTCTCTGCCTCAAAGCTTGCCAGCTGAGAACAGCAGGGTCACATGGGCAGGAGCTCAGAGTGAAGCTCAGCCTCTCATGGCTGAGGGAGAACAACTTTGTGGCAAGCCCAGAGCCACCAGGGGAGGGCAGCTCCCAACCCCATCACTTGGTCCCTCAGGCAGTCTCAGAGTGTCAGCACATAGATGACTGACCAAGGCCCTGAGTGAGCGGGGGGCACAATTCAAGACAACTTCAGGTTAAGCATATAAACGTGACTATGCACACAGACTTATGTAGGACAACTTGAAGTCTCAGCAACACAAATCATACATCTACACACGTGCATGTCCAACAGGCAATGTAGCCTGCAGGTTTGACAGCAGGCTTGAAACCAGAGATTCCAAATTTGGCTCCAAGTTTATTACACTTAAGAAACTGGGAAGATTGTTTAATTTCCCTGTAACTTAAGTTTCCTCATCAGTTAAATGTAGACAAGAGGGTTTCAATTTCAGAGAAATCATTTTGAGGATTAAATGAGTCAAATGGCTCGTAGCCCCTGAATTATGTTTTATATTTTATTTTGGCTACTTATGTATGTACTAACAGGGAAAGTTCATGAAAATGCACTGTCATAGGTGTACTGTCATAGGTGTCAATCACTGTCATAGGTGGACATGAGTAATAATTATGCTTTATAATTGTATTCCTATATAAATACGTAACTTAAAATAATCACAATTTATTTATGCCCTTTAATATCAAAGTTATCTTGTATTTTGTTTCCCTGTAGAGCCCTAAGACACAGGGGGACAAAAATGCAGGAGTGATAAGGGTACAGCCTCACCATCTGTGTAACAATCGGAGCGTGCTCTCATACAACAGTCTGTATATATCTATCTGTGTGTGGACACAATCTCTGTGTCATCACACAGAGGACACAATCTGTTTGTGCTCACATACCCGCAATACAGTCTATATATATGTATCTGTGTGTGGGGACAATCTGTGTGTGCTTACACACACACACAATACAGTCTGTATATATGTATCTGTGTGGGGGGACAATCTGTCTGTACTACTCACACACACATACACAATACAGTCTATATATATGTGAAGACACACATGTCTGGACACAGTGAAGAGTAGTAGAAATATAATCAAACAGGTCCTGTGATTATACTCTCCTATTTCCTTGGAATTTGGGATTACTTAATTTACCATGAAAATATATCTGCCAAAATATCTTTGGCTTACATGGAAGGAAATATTATTCTTACATAATGGTAATTATAAAAATACAACCCTGTTCACTGAATTGTAAAATGAATTTTGGTTAGTTACAGACCTACAAATCAAGTCCTTCAAAGAAAATAAAAATGAGTGGCTAAATTAAAACCTATCTACTTAAACACCAGTATCAGATAATGTTAATTGCCCTGAAGGACTTAACTGACCAAGGATAAACCTGGGATTTGTCAAGTCCATCTAGCAGGGGCTAGAAAGACATCAACAAAATATTTTACACTTTGGCTTATTACTATTGTGGTACTAGGAAAATATTCATGTTAAAGACATTTTCATATGGAAGCAATTTGTGAGCTTCACGTGATAGTAGATTATAATGCTATTGGATCAACCCCACAAATGCACCCCGTTAGAATGGGAGTCCCCCATGGATCCAAGAGGCCAGTAGGGAGCTGCTTACCTTGAGGGATTCGGTCTGCGAGCCCAGCCCCTTGGTGCATAGCTCCATCACTGAGTAGGAGCAGAACGTGTCCCGGACTTTATACTGACTCACAGCCAGAAGCCACAAGGCAGGGTTGGTCTCCAGCTCGGAGGGTGGGATCAGGATGGATTGGTGGCCTGAGTACACGCTGTGGAGACAGAGATGGCCATCAGTGTGGGGTGGGGCAGAACAGGGGTACACTGACTCTTCAGGACAGGGATGGCTGGGGGCAGCCATGTGTCTCAGGCAGGCAAGGCAGTCAGCCAGCTCCACAGATGAAACTGAGCTTATGAAAACATTCTGGACGCTCACAAACACTATAGGGACTACAATGTGGAGCCAGCAGTTGTGAGCACTTATTTAAAAAACTGCTGAATTCTGTGATATGCTCAGGTCACAGTGGCTCTCGGAGCCACTACATTGGCAAACTGGATCCTCTTCCATGGCAGAAAAAACAGGGAGCGAATTTTGGTACAAAGATCTGAAAGTTCAGAACAGGAGCTGGCAAACCACAGATGCTGCCTATTTTCTTAAAGTTTCACCAGAGTCTGGTGGTAAACGCCTCCCAAGGCTTTGAGCTGAGTGGTCAGAGCCTACAGAGCCCAAAATGTGTACTTGACGGCCACTGAGAGAAAGCGAGCCAGCCCTGGCTTGGAAATTGCCATCCAGAGAGGAAGAAAATTATGACAATCAGTCACCCAACCTTTTTAAGTTTGTATTTTTACTTAAAACACTCAAAGCGATTCAATAAACTATAGAAATTATAATCATTCTTTGATTTTACTTTGATATTAGAGAGCAAATTTAGGGAGATGAAGAAAATGACAGCTTATGTATTTTAATTCTGACGATTAGTGGATGGGTAAATAGAGATTTGAAATAATGAAGTATTTGCGAAAACTATTTTTGTAGTTTCAATTGTTTTTGCTTCATTACTATCAGTGAACATTAATAGCTGTCATATACTATAATGAAATATTTTAGATAAATAACCTCTTAATAATATTTAAATAAAAGGGATTTTCCAGCTACACAAATTTCATGTACAAAATAGCACATCAGTCTTCCTTAAATATTATGTTCTGTTATTAATGCCAACTCTTCTTTAAATGCCCAGTGTCATCTTAAAATTTTCGAAATTGCTTAAAAGAAAATCCAACTAGTAAAAAAGATAAGGAAATTAAGTTTGCTAACAAAATCTACTTCAAACAGCACTCTCAGAGTAAAATCTATTCTTCAGGGGACATGATAGAGAACGTTTGGAAGCAAGCTTCCATTCCTTCATTCCTGAGCTCCAGACTCTCACTCACTTTCCCTCAAAGAGAACGAGACTGCGTCTGTGAGCTCTGTACCCAGAGCTTTAACCAACTACAGACCAAAAACATGTGGGGGCGGCGCCTGTGGCTCAGTGGGTGGGGCACCGGCCCCATATACTGAGAGTGGCAGGTTCAAACCTGGCCCCAGCCAAACTGCAACAAAAAATAGCCATGTCCTCACCAGCACCCACTGTTTCCATTCTTGGATGGCAGCTACTGTGGCCACACAATGTGTTGTCTCATGGTGCTTTTGATTTGCACTTGCATGAAAACATACAAGTTGATTTAGAGTAAATAAAACCAGTGATTCCATTTCAATAATTATAACTCCCCAAATTCTGTCAAATTTTCACTAGGATTTATCTTTGGGAAATTAGGTCCTTCAAAATCACTTTATATTAAGTCATTCAACTGAGATCAAATGATATTACAACAAATGTCTGTGTAACAGACAGAATTACACCTGGTCAGACAACTACTTTTATAAGTAACATAGTTATCGATCCAAATTTTTATACATATTCAGCCTAGCCCTTGTGGTTGGTAACAACTTTTGTTCAGATGTTTTATCCAGAACTGAGGCTTTTTAAAATCAGAGTTTCTGTCTAGTTTTGACAACTGGCAGGTGATCAGCTTTCCAGCATGCCCTGGTGGTTTTCTTACCCTTGAAGCCATATTATCCTCAAGATCACTTTCCAGGATGCACACACTGGGGTCTGAGAGCAAACACATCTGCAGCTGCAGTGACACGTCCTGTGCTGGGCTGGACTCCCATGCACTTTTGGTGACTGTTCACAACTTGCTAAGTGGAACAACCACACCCCGCCTGCTGTGGGGATCCTACCTGGAGGGGTCTGGTCCCAGCCTCTCCCCAGGGCAGCAGCCCCTTCACAAAATGACAGCAAGATCCACACTCCACACAGACCAGCCTCACTGGCAGCACATGCTTGGCTTTGCTGCCATGGACCGCAAGGCTTTCAATCACTTAGAACCCAGAATCAGCCTACAGACTCTCTGGTTATGGCTTTGAATTAAATCTTTCCTTAGTGGCTGACTAGAAGCCTCCAGGCAAAAATTAAGCAAGAAGAAATAAAAATAATGGAAAATTTTACCTTAAAAGAACAATCTCAGGACCCAAAATGGGCTTGTACACCAGGTAATAGCATGAGGTCCATGAGCCCGGCACTGCGCACATCTTGCAGATCACAGCCACCCGCCAAGGGACACTGTGACTTGCCACCACTGTCAACACCACCGTCATTCAACTTACTCACCAGTCAGGGCCAGAAGATCTCCTTGCATGCTTTGTATTGCAGCTCAAATTTAAACAGCTATATTTTCACGCTAAAGACTTCACAGTTCAGTGCCAGACACCAAATATGTTTAATGCCATCTAAACCTGTGTCTTAGGGAATAAAAGTGCAGGTTTTAAAACCTGTGATGAGGTGGCACCCATAGCTCAATGGGTAGGGTGCCGGCCATATACACCAAGGCTGGCGGGTTTGAGCCCAGCCTGGGCCTGCTGGACAACAATGACAACTGCAACCAAAAAATAGCTGGGTATTGTGGCAGACACCTATAGTACCAACTACTCGGGAGGCTTAGGCAAGAGAATCACTTAAGCCCAAGAGTTTGAGGTTGCTATGAGCTGTGACACCAGAGCACTCTACAGAGGGCGACATAGTGAGACTCTGTCTCAACAACAACAACAAAAATCCTGTGATGACTTTCCTCTCACTTATTCCGTCCCATTCCCAGCATTTCACTCCACTCCCGCTATCACAAGGAGATCCAAAATGAAAAAACCTATACAAACGGCCCACCGCCAGTTTTCTCACAAATACACATCAAGGTTAAAGACCTGTGTAAACAGAAGGGTTAACACATAAAATGGGAATTCAAGGCTTGGGAGTGTCAAACGTTATTTGTGAAAATTAAACTTACACCTCCCTCCTCATCCCTGTGAACAGGAAGTCAACATTAAGAAAAAAATTAATAAACCCTAACAATAGAAAACAAGCAGAAAACTCAGCTACAACTTTCTCCCTGACCCTACTCAACCCAACAAGCGCTGATTAACTCTTGCATTTGTCAGCCAGAATTGGTTTCTTGGCACCGGCGTAAATAACCCTATGACAAAACAGCCCTGTTCACAATCAAAGTCCTCGTTTTAAAAACATTCTTTTCTGAGAATTTCTGCAACCTGAGCTGTTCTGGCTTAGATCTTAACTTCAAAAAGAACAATGATTATAAAGACATTCTGGGGAAAGGGGAGGATGGGTGGAGTGAGGGTAATTGGTGGGATTGCGCCTATGGTGCATCTTACAAGGGTATGTGTGAAATTTACTAAATGTAGAATATAAATGTCTTAACACACTAACTAAGACAATACTGTGAAGACTATGTTAACCAGTTTGATGAAAATATTTCAAATTGTATATAAAACCAGCCCATTGTATCTCATGATTGTATACAGCTATGATTGAATTAAAAAAAAAAAAAAGACATTCTGGCACCTAATATAAATTTGCACATTAGTAATTCAGTGATTTTAGGTTATTAACCCAACAAAACATACAAACAGTTTGAAACTCTTACCCTCAACCTGGACACCTAGCAAGGCAGCCACATGGCACCCGTGATCTTATGGGCTTGCTGTCTGGAGCTCCTGGGTCTCACTACATATTTCAGTTGTCCCAGTGAAATGCTTTTATTATAAAAATGACCATTTTAGTTTAGGTATACTTTGGATATCATAAAATTTTAAGATAGATTTTTAAGCAAGTCTGCAGAATTGTACAATTACCACAATACTGTTCGAGAACATTCCATTACCCTAAGGGCTCCCTGTGCCCATCTGTAATCTACCACATCTCCAGCCCTTGCCAATCACTGCACCACTTCGCACAGGTTTGCCTTTCCTGGACATTTCCCGTAATAACACTGTACTGCACGGCCTTTCCAGTGTGGCTCCTTTCACTCGGAACAGTGCTTCTGAAGCTCCTCCTGCTGTGGCACCTTCCACTGCATGGATGCGACAACACTGCCCATCACACCCACCTGATGGTAGACACCTAGACTGCCTGCTGACTTAGGCTTCTTTGGGGAAAAAAAAAAAAAATCTTCCCTTGCTCTCAAGTATGTGGTAGATGTACGAGGATCTGGAAGACTGCGCCAAACCAGGTTTACTCATTTTACATTCCCACCAACCATGTGTGAGAATTCCAGTCTTTCCACCTCCCTGGTTACTGCTGCTCAGTAGTCCAAGTTTGTAGTCAGGAAATACGACTCCAATTTCACCTTGTCTTTCTGGTTAGGGGCTGTTCCAGTGGGTGAAAAGTGGCATCTCACTGTGGTCTTAATTTGCATTCCTCCCATTAAAGCCAGACATGTTTTTGTGATTTTTATCGGCCACTTATCTGTTTTCTTTGGGTGAGGCGTCTATGCAAGTCTCTTGCCCGTGTCTGAATCTTTGCCAGGCTTATCACTGAACTGTGCCTTCTGGTATGCAAAACAAGTCCAATTTATCAGAATGTCTTGTGTGCGTTTGTGCCTCTGGTGTCAATGTCCAAGAACTCTGTGACCCACCCGAGATTATGGATTTATCCTTGCATTTTCTTCTAAAATCTTAATAAGTTTTGCTCTTATATTAGTATCTGTGATCCACTCAAGATAAACCCTGTATATTATGCAAAGTAAAGGTTTAAATTAACCTTTTTGCATGTGGATGCCCAATTCTCCTGGCATCATTTGTCGAAAAGACTATCTTTTCCCTATTGAATTGCTTTGGTAACTTTGTTTAAATCAATTGACCTTAAATATAAGGGTTTATTTCTGAACTCTCAGTACTGTTTCAATGATATTATCTATCTGTCCACACTACTCTATCACTATGTCAATGCCATGAATCTTATTATTGTAACTACCCAGTAATTTCTGAAGTGAAAGTCTGAATTCCCCAACTTTGTTATTCTGTCTCAGAACTATTTTGAACATTGTGGGTCCTTTGTACCAGGTATTCATTTTAGAATCATATTGTCAATTTCCACCAAAAACAAAAAAACATGCTGAGATTTTCATAAGGATTACATTGAATCTACAGAATAATTTAGGGGAAAGCTCCATATTAATAACATTGAATCTTCCAATCCATGAATATGGGCTGATGTACCTTTAAAAAACACTTAGGATCTTAAAAAATATTTTGAGACGATTCCATTATATCAATGATTCTCAGATAAATAATTCTCTATGACTAAAGAAAGTTTTAGGATGAAGGTTATAAAAAACTATTTGCATTAATATATTTTTTTTTTTTTGAGACAGAGCCTCAAGCTGTCACCCTGGATAGAGTGCCATTGCATCACAGCTCACAGCAACCTCCAATTCCTGGGCTCAAGTGAGTCTCCTACCTCCACCTCCCAGGTAGCTGGGACCACAGGCGCCCGCCACAATGCCCGGCCATTTTTTTTGGTTGCAGCCGTCATTGTTGTTTGGCGGGCCCGGGCTGGATTCGAACCCGCCAGCTCACATGCACGTGGCTGGCGCCTTAGCCCGTTGAGCCACAGGCGCTGAGCCTGCATTAATATTTTTTAAACTTTCAAACAAAGAATCTTACAGAAGAGTTCTAAGTACAAAGTAACTCTTCCCCCTTGAATCATTTGATGGGTGAGTCACTGCCCTGATGCCCCACGACCCCTAGTATGGTATCTCCAACAACCAAGTATATGAACCAACTAATCCATCAAATTTAAAAAACAGATACATTTCTTCCATCCCAACTCAAGAGTCTGTTCAAGTTTCACTGGTTGTCCCAATTACATCTTTTGTAGCAAGAGGGTCAGTTCAGACTAGATGCTACATCTAAACTGTCAGCTTTCTGCACCCTCGGCCCAGAAGAGCTGCTTCTCTGCCTCCCTCTCCCCACAGAGATCTGCGAAGATTAGAGGCAGCTGTGCCACCTGCCGCCACCATACCCTCACACCCTGCATGGTGAGATCCGAGTTAAGCACCTTTGGCAGGAGTATCGCAGGAGTGATGGCATCATCCTCTCCCAGACAAGTGAGGCCTACTCTGCCACAACTCTGCTCACGGCATTCACTTTGATCACATGGTCCAGGCTTCACACTGCCAAGTTTCTCATTTCCCCTTTAACATTAACAACTACTTTGAGGCTGGCTGCTACCTAAGTCCTTGTTTCCCACCAAGCTTTTGATTTGCTCATTTATTTATATCTGAATAGTTAGATCACTTTGTATCATATTCAGAGTGTTGTAAACTGTTGTAATCTTTATTTTGATGCTCAAAACGTCCCAACTGTGGCCAGTGAGAGCCCTTTCAAACTTGCTCTTCTGACATGGCCCCATCATTCTTTGAGCATTTCCCTACTTCATAACTTAAAATGATGTTCCAGAGTCATCTGCACACATCCTGCCCCAGCCCTGAAAGCAGCCATTCCTCAAAGGAGCCCTAGTCAGTTTTGGAGGAAGATGGGAATTTCATGGGCAGGACAGGGTGCCAGGTGTCTCAGAACTCAGTAACACATGTGCACAGGTTTGAGTGCACACACAGCACACGAGCTATTTCTAAACATATCAATACCTGTCAAAAGGCATGAATTCACATTCACACATCAAATTATAGCTGATCATTTGTGTTCTGCTTTTGTACCAACCTTTGCCAACACGGAGGAACAGAGCTTATTAAAATACAGTCACACATGAACACCTCTCGGTCAATGATGGACGCACATGTAACGGTCCCAAAAGACAGTAACAAAGCCGAAAAATTTCTATCATCAAACGACACTGTGGCTGAGTAACATATAGGGCGATATGTCCCCATGTCACTGGTGACCCTGGTGCAAACACACACACTGGGCTGCCAGCTGTGCACAAGTCTAGCACCCAGCCAGGTGTGGTGGCTTACGCCAGTAATCCTAGCACTCTAGAAGGCCAAGGCAGGAGGATCCCTTGAGCTCAGGAGTCAGGTTGCTATGAGCTAAAGGTACTCTACCCAGGGTGACAGAGTAAGACTTTGTCTCAAAGAAAGAAAGAAAGAAAGAAAGAAAGAAAGAAAGAAAGAAAGAAAGAAAAAAAAAAAAAAAAAAAGCCCAGCATACAATGTGCACAGCGTGTGATAGTGAAAACCGGCTGTGTTGCCAGTTTGCATGTTGACTGTGTCACACTTTCTACTGTTACTTTACAATGTTCTCCTACTTGTTAACAAAAGTCAAATGTGAAACAACCTCAGGCAGGTCCTTTGGATGGGTTCTAGCAATCACTGTCATGAAAGTAGATGACAGCTCCATGAGTGTTGCTGCCCCTGAAGACCTTGCAGTGGGATGAGACACAGGGGTGGGAGATGGTGACATTTGAGACCCTTCCTTTAGAGGTCTTGGCCAATGTATGTGCTTATATCTTAATTTTTAATAAAGTTTCAAAAATAAAAGATAGGCTCAGTGCCTTGTAGCTCAGTAAGTAGGGCGCCAGGCACATACACCAAAGCTGGCGGGTTCAAGCCCAGCCCAGGCCTGCTAAACAATAATGACAACTGCAACCAACAACAGCTGGGTGTTGTGGTGGGCGCCTGTAGTCCCAGCTACTCGGGAAGATGAGGCAAGAGAATTGCTTAAGCCCAAAAGTTTGAGGTCGCTGTGAGCTGTGACGCCATAGCACTCTATCGAGGGCGACATAGTGAGACTCTGTCTCAAAAAAAAAAAAAAAAGAAAAGAAAAGGAAAGTAAAAGGTAAAAAAAAAAACTCAAAAATAGGCAAAAGCTTATAGAATGTGGATAGAAAGTTTGTACAGTTGTACAACGTTTTGGTGTTTTAAGGTAAGCATTATTACAAGAGTCAACAAGTTGAAATTCAAAGTTTATAATGTGAGAAACTTATAGTAAACCAAAGTTAATTTATTATTGAAGAAAGAGAACTTTAAAAAATAAATGTAGAGTAACCTCTGTGCACAGGGTGTTCAGAGTCTGCATCAGCCCAGTCACATCCAGGCCCTCCCTTTACTCACCACCCTGCAAGCTCCGTCCCTGGGGCGGGCCCTGCACAGGTTCACCAGGTTTTATGTTACACTGAATTTTCAGTGTACCTTTCCTACATTTAGACACACAAATACTTACCATAATGTTACAGCCACCTGCAGGCTTCAGTATAGTCACCTGCACACCTGAGCCATTTAGGTATGCTTCCTGAGATGTCTACATGACAATGAAATCGCCCACAGGAGCATGTCTAAGAAGACTCATCTCCAACGTGCAGTGGGAAGCTAACCTCCCTCCTAGAAAGAGCTCTGATCACCTGCACTCCACACCTGCCTGGTTCCTGTGAGACCCCTCTCTATGTGGACGTACTCATCCTCCCACTTGAGCTATGATACCATCAAACGACGCTGTGGCTGAATAACATATAGGGCGATATGTTACGGATCAGTCACGGATCTACCAAACTGCATGGGAAAGGGACATTTTTATTATTTCTTTTTTCTTTTTTTTTTTTTTTTAATGAGACAGAGCCTCAAGCTGTCACCCTGGATAGAGTGCGGTGGCATCACAGCTCACAGCAACCTCCAATTCCTGGGCTCAAGCGAGTCTCCTGCCTCTACCTCCCAAGCAGCTGGGACTACAGGCGCCCACCACCACGCCCAGCCATTTTTTTCTGGTTGCAGCCACCATTGTTGTTTGGCGGGCCCAGGCTGGATTCGAACCCACCAGCTCAGGTATACGTGGCTAGCGCTTTAGCCCGTTGAGCCACAGGCGCCGAGCACATTTTTATTATTTCTAACATTTGTATTAGTTGGACCCAAGTTTTGTGTTTTACGAAGTAAGCCCACTGGGATCTGTTTCTACAGAGCATTTCAGAAAATGAAGAGGTTTATAGCTATTATAAATTTTTACCTATTGCAATCAAGAGAAGCCTGTGATCTTGTGACATCTAAATTAATTTGCACAAAAGACAACAGTAAAATGAAGGTTCATCAAAACCTGGAAATCCCTTATAAGTCTCTAACAATATGAGCAATTCACATTGGGAACTTACTTTCCTGTCCACAAACACCTCCTCTGGATATTGGGGGTGTGGCTGTGGGCAGCCTGCAGAGCAGGGTCTCCTGTCTGCTGGCCATGCTTACAGCTGCACTTCTCCTGCCCACAGGACACACACATCTGAGGGCACTGTGGCTGGCTGCCCCAATGGTATGCTCTACTTCCCCACCAAAAAATGGCAATGCTGCTGCATTTTGGATTAAGTCAAAAAAAATCATTAAATATTTCATTTGTTTAATTCTATTTGCTTTCTCAAAAAGTTTAGTTGTCCTAATCAGAAGGCCAGTGTTTTCCAAAAATATAGGATTGAATTTTAATCCAATCAATACTATTAAATATGAATGCATTAAAAACAATTGTTTTAGAAATGTGATTTAGGACATGAGAAAAAATCCAATGTAGGATTTTAAGGAAAATAACCAATTTCACAGAGTAGCATCTCGGTTTCATAAATATATTAACGTATATTTATTTTATTTATTTTTTTTGGTAGAGACAGAGTCTTACTTTATCGCCCTCGGTAGAGGGCCGTGACACAGCTCACAGCAACCTCCAACTCCTGGGCTTAGGCGATTCTCTTGCCTCAGCCTCCCGAGTGGCTGGGGCTACAGGCGCCCGCCACAACGCCCGGCTATTTTTCTGTTTTGCAGTTCGGCTGAAGCCGGGTTTGAACCTGCCACCTTCGGCATATGGGGCTGGCGTCCTACTCAATGAGCGACAGGCACCGCCTAATGTATATTTATTTATAAAATTGTATGCATAAAGATTTGTGAGGGAAATCACATAATATTTGTGTTGATTTCTAAACCCCATTGTAAAAAGAGGGAAAAAAGTGAGAGATAAAACAAAACTGACAAAACACTGCAGCATGTTGATGCATCTAGTGTCTCTCACAGCAAACATCATGCCCTATGTATGTTTGAAATGTTAATAAATACAGCTACATCAGAAAACACTGCCTGCAAAGTGCTAAAAGTGGGTATTTATTGGTACCACTCTGTTAGGCAGTATGATTGTTGATGACTTCATTTTCTTCTTTATATTATTTTATATTCCTAAAATTTCTACGATGAACATACAATCAGAAAAAAAAATGCCAAGACACGTCTGCAGAGCACCAGCTGTGAGCCAGGCTCCAGGACCCCCAGAAGGTCTCATCCCTCAGAGACACACTTCAGACGTCCTCCACCAACCAACAGTCAGGGAGAAGCCCGAAGGTGATGGGAACCTGCCATGTTCCTGATGCAAGAGAAAGCCCAGGCCAGGCATGAACAGTACAGAGAGGCACAGAAGTGCCTAGAGCCCAGACTCTCCTGAGAAACGCAGGGCCAAAGCGGACATCTCCCAGGATGCCTCAGAACTGACTGATGCCCCAGAGGGTGAAGTGGGACACCCCACAGGCACTGCCATGTCCCCAAGGGCTGGGCCTGTCACGAGGGGACAGCTCTGCAGGCTAGATGCAGCTCTGCCTAAGATGCTATGCTGGGGGCTGCCTGGTGAGGCTGAAGGCCTAGACAGGGGAAAGTATGATTTTTTTTTTTTTTATAAAAAAGATGAAAGAGAAATCTCACCTGCAGAGGCACCAAAGGACAAATCCAAGTCCACAATAAGGGTCCAAACAAATGGCCACTTCTCTAGAGGGGTAAAGCTCACACTGCAGCTTAATAGAACGGCAGAAGGCACTGGTGGCTGCATGAGACATCTGCAAGGCAACAAGGTAACATTAAATGTACAGATGTGATGTCAAGCGGCAACAAGGCCACATTAAGTGCACAGATGTGACACCCAGAGAAATCCTAGAGGCAAGAAGATGCATTAAAACTAGGGGACCTGAGATGAAACGCCCAAGGACACTCTCAGAGCCAGGGATGACAGGGCGCCTGCAGCCCAGCCAGGGCCCTGTGGCATTAGGGAGTGTGGGCTGATGCTCCCATGGTTATGCCCATTCTCAATATGTCAGCTCCACTCCAGGCTCCTGGCCCTCCAGGACCTGATCACCCAAGGACTGAAGTGACACTGCCCTGGCTTTGAACGGCGGGTCATGCACAAGGGACCCTACAACAACGTGGACGGATGTGTGGATGGTGCATCCCACCTCTGCAGAAGACGAGGCCTCATTCCTAGGGTATCTCCAGGCTTTTCTTTTTTTTTTTTTTTGCAGCTTTTAGCTGGGGCCAGGTTTGAACCCACCACCTCCAGTATACGGGGCTGGCGCCCTACTCCTTGAGCCACAGGCAGCGCCCTCTAGGGTATCTCCAGGGTGGACACAGCCCCTGCTTGCACCAGGTGGCCAGTAACACCCACCAGACAAACCACCTGTCTGAATGACAAAGATGTGGAAGCTTGGGGAAGTTGAAGAATCTGCCAAAGGTCACATAAGTGCAGCTGGAGTTAGGAGCCTGCCTCTCACACCAGACAACACCCTCTCCACCACAGGACCACCTAGGGTGAGACGGTGGCTCCCACCCATCCTGCCATTAAGGCCACAGAGAGGAACTCCACCTTCCCCTCCCCCATCCTGGTAATAGACACACTATAGTCAGAAATTATTGTTTTTTGTAATAAGTAATGTGAATTATTTTTAAATACTATAAAATATATCTAATGAAATCAATTTCCTCACAGAAGGTTTCTAGCCAAACAAACCTAGAGGAAACAGGAAGTAAAGGGGGCACAGAGCACTGCACCATGTCTCAGTTTTAAGACCTATCACATGTCAGCCTGATGCAGGACGTCACCCAGAGCTAAACAGTGAGCACACCAGCACACAGCCTGGTGATAATGGATAGATCCAGGCAGACGCCCGGTGCCACACACCTGCCCTTCCAGGAAGCGTGATGAGAGAACCTAGGGTAGAGACCTTGCCACCGTGAGTGCTGCGTCACAGGTAGAGCTTCTCCCCAGGAGGATTATATTAATCAACATAATATAATATTATATTAATATAATAAATGTTATAATCAATAATATAATTATTATATTATATTGATTAATATAATCAATGTTATATTACATTTGTACAGGGGAGTGTAGACTTCCTCTGGAATTCTTCGTAGACTGCTTTTAAAGACACAATACTTGCTTAAAACAGAAATGAAACAGGATTCATGAAATATTCCTCTAACCTCCCTAGATTGGGCATTAGTTAAATCCCATGTTCCAAAATTGCCCAGAGAAGCTGACACTGCCACCTTGGACAGGGCTCCACAAGAGGTGGAACTGCCAGCCCCATAAAAGTCCGTGTTTGGTGCTGGAGGCATTAAAAAACGTGAGACTCAGCCCTGGACGATCCAGGGGAAGTTCAGGGGTGTGAGCTGACAGGGCAGCACGGGCGAGCACTCTGGGAATGAAGGTAGAGGGTAGAGGGGCTCCCCTTCTTGGCCAGGTCACAGCCTCCTGACATAAGGGTGACAATGGCAGAGTAACAGGAATGGAAACTGGCTTTTAAAAAGCAACTAGGTAAGCCGAATGCTCGATCTCTCAGATCACGTCAGTCTTGGACCCTGACAATGTCATGAAGCAAAGAGCCCAAGGAGGAATCTTTTCTAGAACCTAACAAAAGCTCCCACTGATAAACTCAGACTTCCATTAAAAAATTAGGCTTGGCGCCTGTAGCTCAAAAAACGGCTAAGGAACTAGCCACATACACCAGAGCTGGCAGGTTTGAATCCAGCCCAGGCCAAAATGACAATGACAACAACCAAAAAACAGCCGGTGTTGTGGTGGGTGCCTGTAGTCCCAGCTACTTGAGAGGCTGAGGCAAAAGAATCACTTAAGCCCAGGAGTTGGAGGTTGCTGTGACCTGTGATGCCATAGCACTCTACCTAGGGGCGACAGTTTGAGGCTCTGTCTCAAAAAATAAATAAAATAAAAATAAAAAATAAAAAATTAATCTTCTAAAAGCCAAAACACAAACCCCAATGATCTGAGGGAAGGTTTGGGGGAGCTTAACTGGGCTGTGGGGTGTGTTGTATGCTGCAGGGTTTACCTTGAGCAGATATATCATACAGCGCAGCTTTGCTTTAATGTTAAAGTGAATGTCCGTGCCCTGGCCACACATCAGCAGAGTGCAGGGAAGGTGACCCCAAGTCAGACTCAGGAGGGAGGCGTCACCAGGAGCTCCAAGATGCCCTTCGAGGAAACCCAGGTGATAATTCTACTGCAAGTACTGGGGTCCTCGGTGTGTCCTCCTTGTCCACCCTGAACATGTGTTTGTCTAGGATCTGTTAGGAGCCCCTAGAGTTCAAATTCTTACTGTCAAAGAGGTAAAATTGTAAAATGTAAACATATAAATACATACTCATGGGTTTTATGCAAAATCAGACACTCTATAATGCCCATGAAAGAAAAAATACAATGGTGTTCTGGACAAATCTGTCTCTCCTAACTGTAATTGAATGCTAATTGACATTTCTGTCCAAAAGCTGAAATTAAATGGAAAGTTCGGGGAAAAATAGTCACCCCTGAAGCATACAAATCCGCAGAGGTAAGAGTGACGTCTGCTCAGAGCAGAACCCCCCCAGACAATCTCCACCTTGCTTTATGCTTATTACAGTCAGCATTAACTAACCCATTTTAGTTCAGATATTCATGAAACAAATTAAATGGCCAAAAGTTCAAGGAAATTTTTATAAGTTTGGGAGAAAGTCTCACTATTCACCTCTGGATTTTCTAGGGTGTATTAACTGAGATTGAATGGAATTGCCAGGAATAATACGTCTCATTATCACTATTTCACATGGACATGTCTTTCTTGCCTGGAGGTTCACTCTTACAGCTTCCTCTTCTGAAGACCTTGAGACTATTATAACCAAAAGTCCATGCCCCTCTTCCAGCACAAGGAGGCTCAGTGCTACAGGAACTACTCCACCTTGATCTGGAGATACTTCTTTCCTTTAAAAGGCTTATGGAAAATTACTTATTTTCTACTATAGTTAATTCATTGTATCACCTCACAACCTCTCAAAAGACAGATGGGAGAGTGGAGCTCCGTGAGGTGGGCACAGAGGGCACAGGGACCCTCTCGCTCCACACTGCTCAGCATCTGAGCTGTGTGGGTCCTGACTCTGGTGACAGGTCAGTGACTCCACTCAGACAGGAAAAGGGTCATCTGTGTCCTCACTTAGCAGCAATTTGGCACATTACAAGGGAGCCCAGCTTGAAAAACAGGGAACTGCGGTGTGCAGACTGACCACAGAGTATTAGAAGTTGAGAAACAGCAAGCCAGAGGTGCATTATTCTGCGACAGGCTAATTAGACTGTGTTTACACACAAAGTACTTGGAACATTCGGAAACAGTTGCCTAATTAACTACTGAAATGATTACAAACCTCATAGCATGAACACGGGCACGCACACATGTCCCTCCCCACCTGTCACAGGGCCTACTACACATGGACGCACACTGCAGTCCACATGTGGCTGTTGGCTGCGGCCCGCTGCTCACCTTTACACCGGCTAGCATCCCTGTTGTGGACACGCTGAAGTCGAGATAAGCCAGGGTGTCAGGGTTGGAAGGTTTGCAGATCTGGGCAGGCCGCTTCTTTGGCAAGTCATCTGGTGAGCAAAACAGAGCTGTTAGCGCATCTGACCAAATTTACAACCACACAAGCAAACAAATTTGCCCAGCAAGCGCCAGGACTGACCTGTATCTAGAATAAGGGGCCACGTCCTGACATCGACAGCTGCTGCTGCCTCCCTGGACCGCAGCAGTTTACAGATCAGCTGTGTTGTCATCAGACAGGCGGAGCGACTCACCTGCAGACCAGAGCACGAGAGCAGATGCTGAGCACTGAGGCCCATGGCTCTCATAGGCAGCATCAGCTTCCAATAGCACTGTCTCCTTCTGGGGGCCAGCCAAGGCTGGGGAGGGCTGGTCTGATCGAGCAGTACAGCCCCGGGACCACACTCAGAAAAGGGTACTGAGCTAGCCACTGGCAGGGTGAGCGCTATCCCACCAGGGAGCACCATGATATTTGCCAGCAGGAGTGTCCATTGTGGCCCAACAGAACTATGAAAAGAGCATCCTTTATGGGACAGGACATCGGTGTTCTCTGTCCCCAGACTATTTTGCTCCTGTGGTTCCTCCATCCAATAGGTGAAATAGCCTAACTGTCTTAAAACTTCCATAAGCATAAAAACATCAAAATAAATCCATACTTTGAAAAAGGAATAGGAAACTTCTAAATCTTAAGGAAGTAACTTACAAATGCACTGCTGTCCTAGTTGGTCGGGGGGTGGGGGGACACAGTGCTGGCAGCAAAGTCCTTCTAAGGTATGTCCCAGGGAGGGGGGTGGGAGCTGCACCCATCTGCCCACACACAGGTGCACAGAGGCCATGGCAGACTCAGGGGCGGCCTGTCCACTGTCCTGCTCTGTCCCAGACGCACTGGGCCACCATAAGCACATAGCCCAGGACCCTCTCGGGCGTCTGTTACCTCCACAATCATCTTGACGGTGGGCAACGTGGTTGCGATGTTCTGCGGGTGCGGGGGCCGAACGGTAATGGGTACGCAGCCTGCATACAGGCAGCCGTAGAACGCCGCGATGAGGTCTATCCCTGAACGGAGGAGATCAAGGGCTTGGACCCAAGCAGGTGACATGAGCAACAGCCTCCTCCCTCACAAACCCCAGACTGGGCGTCAGTAGGCACAGCCAGTCCCTGTTGCTGATTTCAGGTGCAAGACCCGAATCAGCCACGAAGTGTAATTTCTGTAAGGACTACTCAACTTTGTAATGACGAATTTAGCACAGATTTAACCAATATTAAAGGATGAACAGCTCGGCGCCTGTAGCTCAAGCGGCTAAGGCACCAGCCACGTATACCTGAGCTGGCAGGTTCGAATCCACCCCAGCCCCCCAAACAACAATGACGGCTGCAACCAAAAAAAAATGGCCGGGCATTGTGGCGGGCGCCTGTAGTCCCAGCTACTTGGGAGGCAGAGGCAGGAGACTCGTTTGAGCCCAGGAATTGGAGGTTGCTGTGAGCTGTAATGCCACAGCACTCTATCCAGGATGACAGCTTAAGGTTCTGTCTCAGAAAAAAAAAAGATGAACTATCCCCAACATCTA
>CAUYRH010054651.1:0-76608 GCA_963574655.1 Perodicticus potto
GGCTTCATATACAATCTGAAATATTTTCATCCAACTGTTTGACATAACCTTCATGGGATTTTCTCATTTATTGTGTGAAAACATTTGTGTTCTGCATTTAGTAGATTTACCTGTCCTTTCTAAGATGCACCATAAGTGTGATCCCACCATTTACCCTCTCTCCACCTACCCTCCCCCTCCCCCTTCCTTCCCTTAACCTTTTCCCCATCTTCTTGTGCTATAATTGGGTTACAGCCTTCATAAGGAAGCTATAAATTAGCTTCATAGTAGGGCTGTATACATTGGATACTTTTTCTTCCATTCTTGAGATACTTTGCTAATATGAATGTGTTCCAGCTCCATCCATGTAAATATGAAAGAGGTAAAGTCACCATCTTTTTTTAAGGCTGCATAATATTCCATGGTATACATGTACCACAATTTTATTTCAAGATTGTTTATTGCAGCCCAATTCATAATTGCTAAGTCATGGAAGAAGTCCAAGTGCCCATCAATCCACAAATGGATTAATATATACAGATGTTAATTGTTATTTTGTGTTTATTAATTTGATTATCACTCCCGCTTTTTCTGACAACGAACACATGGCTTTCTTCAATTCCAGAAAATTCTTAGTGTTATCATGGGTCAAGCATTGTCTGTTCCTCACTCTCTCCTCCTGTAATTCCTATCATGTATGAATTTCATATCTTCATTCATGCTGAGTCTCCTCTTTTACATATTACCCATCTCTTTCTTTCTTTTTTCTGCAACATTTTATATAGCTGCTTAATTATATTTTTCATTCATTCAATTTACTGTTGTTTCAACTGGGTCTAATTTATTATTTATCCTCCTTTTTCAAGTCTTTTTTGAACTTTTAATATGTATGAAAAATAAATTGGCAAGTTTTCTAATGAGTTTTGTTATATTCATCCATACCACTTTCAAAGAATTAGATTATTGCTCATAATCTCCTATTACTGTTTAATTTAGATACTAGTTCCTTTTTTATCTTCTATAAAATTATTTATTATAACTTTATTTAAATCATTAGAGCAATTCTCTATTATTTCTAATTGCTCAGATGTACTTCCCCCCACTTATTGGGTATGCTGCTATCTATCATGGTCTTGAATTTCTACCTATTTTTAAAATTTCAGCTAATGAGTTCTGGCGTGCTAAATTTTGTTTTGTTTCTTTGTTAGTACCTCTTCCTAAACTCACCTCTGTGAGGTGAGCAGTTTGCCAGTTACCTCAGCTTAACACCCATGTCCACAGCTCTAAACTACGTCTTGTACTAGTAATTTGGGGTCCTTGGCCACCTAGAACATCAGTTCTCATCCCCATGGTAGCACATGGAGGTTTCAGTGGAAAATCCACTGGAATAAAGGAGCATTTCTGATTTCTGTCCTTGCCAGGTCGTCGCTACCACAGCCCCTACCATCATAGAGGGCAGGAGGCTTTGAGACACACCGTGGCGGGCTGCACCTTCACCGGGTTTGGACTAAGAGGATCACCTCTCTCTTCCCAGTCTCAGTGTCCCTGGGAACATCAGCTCCTGTGCACCATGTGGATTTTCACTCTGGTTTATTGCACCAGAGGTTTTTATTTTAAATTCTGCTTTTTAAGTGAAAACTACTTTTTTCATAAAAAGTTCATCCCCCCCCCAACTCTTTGTGTCCCAAGTAGATGGGAGGCACTCTTCACTTTGCCCCCCATGTGTACCCAACTCTGCCATTTCAACCACAGAGGAAAAACTTAGAACTCCTTGATTCTTCAGGAAAATTTTTACAGTTTTCATAGTTAAAAATTTCATAATTATCATACTGGAAAAGGTAAAGTAATTTAACATGGCATAAAATAATATATTTTCTTTAATAAAAAAGTGAAAATAATATTATGATGTAAGTATTCTAGGTAATTCAGGGGTATAATGAATATTTGATTCAGTGGTAGCACTACCAAAAGAATAAAACTTTTAAAATATATATACAATATATATATTTATGCAAACCCACAAGATACACATATATGGAAAATCACATATTTCTCACATAGGAAATTAATCTTTTGCAAATATCTATAGCTCCAAATATCTATAGCACCTTTAAATCTTTTGAATTTCTGGACTGTGCCTGAAATTCACAGCATAAACAGATTCCTACTCGGGTCAGGAATGATTCTCAAGGTCTTCTGATTTCCAAAGATAAGATCTGATTGCTTGGTTTTGGATCAAGCACCTGCGAAAAGGTATCATTTTCCAGGCAAAAGTACAGATGATTTGACATATGCTCTGACAACAGACTTCCTAGAAATACTTGTCTACATGTCAGATCACATCACCGTGAGCAAATGTTATTATGTTCAAAATCCCTAAGCCAGGTCAGACATTTCAGTGCAGGTCTGTCTGTCTGCAAAGAGATCAGCTTCTGTATACAGGATGCATCATAGAATATTTATTTTCTTTAAGAAAGAAGGAGAGATGTTCTTTTCATCCTTAATAGTAAACATTTAATAGATTTAAAAGAAAAAATACAGACACTTTTGGATTCCAATTTTATTTAAAAATATCTGCACAGGAAATCAGAAACAAAGTTACTGAGCACCTTCACCAGGTGATGAAAAGAATGAGTAACACATACACAATTCTTCCTACAGCCAGTTTTACAAGATAGCTGTGTTATGATATGCAATGAAAATTTTATAAATCAGTCTCTCCATCTTTCTCTGTCATGGTTTTTGAAGGTGTCCTCCTAGGACAGTGTCTTGCATATACTATATCCCCATAAAAATGTGTGAATGAATTTAGCACTGCCAGACTTTGCTTATTCTTTTTTCCAATTAGCTGAAGAAAGCTCTCTTTATAATATAGTCTATATCCAGACTTATGAAATATACAGGTTACTGAAGGTGACTTTAGTGGCATTTAGAAATACTGATGTACTTCAATTCTGAGGGAATTGGTAAACTAGGTTCTATTGCTTAGTATTTCTAATCAGAAGATTCTAAATCTTCTTCCTTTTTGAAGATGCAGTGAAAAATGAATTACATTTTAAATCACTTGTGTGACTGGTATATAGCTGACACTAAAATCTTTTTTAAGTGAGTAAATTGATTTACACTATATGCATGCAAACAGCTATGTAGCTTACTCTTCTCTTTCTTGCTCAAGCATAAAAGGGCAAGAAAGTCTAAAGAAGGAATTGATGAGGGAACTCTGTCTTCCTTTCCTATGTTTGTCTAGATTCTCTTTGTGCAGCATGAGGCTGACCAGGAAATGGGAAATGAAGTGCAGACAAACAGATGCTGAACCATGACACTTGTGGCAATCACAAACCTAAGAGGAGACACAGAGGCAGACGATTCAGTTGGGAAGTTTTGGCATTTACTAACTATATGCTATATGCCAGGCTCAGTGTATAAGGGAATAATTCTTATTGTCCAGCAAAAGGCCAGCACAAGAGCAGATCACGGTTCACCATGCTGCTGACAGTAGGTGAGAATCAAGCAGGATTTCCATCCCTGGAGGAAAACATTTATCAGTCAAGAATGAGTTCTCCCAAGTACATAGCAGTGTCAAGTTCACTGCACACATACATATTTACGGTGGACATAGTATCACAAAACACCATTCTCAGCCCCAGGGATCCTGTGGTGAATGGAGTCTTGCTCCCAGGAACCTGGCATTCCAGTGACAATTACTGGAAGGGATGTGAGCCTGGGAGTAGCTGCAGAGATTAAGGTCAGAGTCCAAAGAAAGACACCAGTAACTTCAAAAACCCAAGCAAGATTAAAAGCCAAAATTGGGTGCAAGTGTTGGGAATGACTCCAGGTTCTCCAAAGAGAAAGTCCAAATCCATGCGGCCATTAAGTATACCTCTGTTTTTCTACGAGAAATAGGAGCCTATCCATGATCAAGGGACTCTCAACTCGGTGATCCTCTAGCTATGTTTTCTTATATTTTACTCCAGCTTTTGAGATGGAATTATGATTATGTCTCAGGAGAAATAGACACCTGCAGGAAAGATCTGATCTGAGAAGTCTATGGTATTACCTTCTTGATTACAAAGATAAAGGTCTAAAAACAAATCACTTCATCTCTACCACAGTTATCCAGAGTGAATCCAGGCAAACTGTTCCAGATCATGAAAGGACTATCTTTAGTCAACTTGTAGGGAAACTGCTGATTTAGTTCTTTGATGTGTAAAAACTATTAAACATTGAATTTATTGAATTATAAAGCTAAATCAAAATAGCTAGTGACAGGGACAACAAATAACATATAGTAATTTTAATTCTCCTCCAGGATACAAACTATATCCAAAATCCATAATCATACATATATAGCCAAAGTTAGAAAGAGAGGGTGTTATTAAGTATATAGCTTTTAGACCAAATGGTTTCTTATTACATAGAAATAATGCTGAAAGAAGACCAGAATCATCCAAAGTGCAGCTGTGCAATACATGGAAGCCACAGCAAAGTGCTTATGATGACAAATACTGTGTTCATACAGTTCTTTTCAATCATTCTAGAACACAGGATTATGGAGACAGAGTGAAGTTAAATAGAGTGATGTTAAATAACTCTGAACTTTAGAGGCAAACAGATTTGGGTATGAGTGGCAAGTTAACCACTTACTAGAGGACTTGGTGAAATTAACACAAGCATTCTGAGCCTCGAGTTTCTAATCTATACACAGAGATACTGATATCTATATCATAGGATCTTTGCTTGAAACTAATGAGTCTCTCTGTGTGTATACACACACACATACACACACACTCAGAGAACAGTTAATCAGTTCCCACTCTGTTAGCTCAGAATCTTCTGAGAATTTTATTAGACAAATTTTTAAGTATTTGTTACAAATTTACTTTTTCTACCAGACTGACAGCCTCCTTTGGGGACAGGACTTATATCTTATCTTTCTATCATGAGGACTCAGAAAGTTCTTGGCACAGGGTAGGTGAGAAAATAATTTTGTGCCTTTGTTTTTCCAACATTTTCTATGTCCCTGTCATAAGAACTCTTCACCATTGGCTAAGGCAGGAAATGAGAACAGAGAAAGACAGCACCTACATTCCAATGGTCCAGCTGGGCACCACTGGATAAATGCCAAACTTCTATCATGAATGGTATTACAAAAAGAGGATCTACTCTGCCTACTCTCTGTTCGTTCTTCTTTTGTGGTTACTCTTTCCTTTAAAATAGTATCTCTACTCTCGGATACTGAGTCAGGCAGCTGTGATCAGGCAGCAAGAATTTTATAGTGTCAACTAAAGAAACACTCCACTGCAGACAGCCAACATGGAACAGGGCAAGGGGCTTCCTTCTCTGGTGTGACTGGCTATGTGGCTGATATCCATATTAAAGGACTCCAAGTTTAGACTAAGGAACAGCCACTGAAGAGGTAATAGCAGACGAAGTGAGGATGTTGTTCAGAAAAGACAGGGTTTCCCTGCAGCATAAAGGAAGGAGGCAGAAGGAGTGAGCACAAAGTACAGGACTGATCTGGATAGTTGAGCTGGAGGTAAGGGGTGTCCCATGAAGCAGGAAGTCAGAAGTAAGGGGCCGTGAGGCAGGCTATCCCTTCCTGTTCAGAAGTAAGGGGCTGTGAGCAGGCTCTCCCCGGGACCTTCCTCTTCAGAAGTCAGGGGCCGTGCAGGCATGCTCTCACCGGGATCTTCCTCTTCAGAGCTAAGGAGACATGCAGGCAGGCTCTCCCCGGAACCTTCCTCTTCAGAGCTAAGGAGACATGCAGGCAGGTTCTCCCCGGGACCTTCCTCTTCAGAGGTAAGGGGCCGTGAGGCAGGTTATCCCCAGGACCTTCCTGTTCAGAAGTAAGGGGATATGAGGCAGGCTATCCCCAGGACCTTCCTCTTCAGAAGTCCCGAGTTTTGATTTCTCCCACAAAATTGGCCTCAAAAATTCAGAATGTTTCCTCTCAAACTCCGTAGCTTCCCATTGTGACTCTGCAGGTCACAAAATGGAGCTGCTCTTGTAGACTGACAGATCAGGGTCATGGACATTATCTTCCCTTGATATTTTTACACATAATGCCAATTTTACATATGAGTAAAATCTATAATACAGATCCACAAAATTGATATTTCTTGATACACAGTCTGACATATGAGGCAATCTTTAACTCTAATAACTTTCCCTACTTCCTTCTCAAACAAAATAACTTCCTTCTCAACTCAGTTACTTACAGATAATGTGACATTGGGGAATACATTCTGCCTCTAAAATACCCTTCAAAACTGACGTCCTCTTGCCAGGCTCCCTCCCTATTCTAGCTATATGACGCAAGGTCCACAAACAACATTTCTTATAGCTATAGCTTGAGTCCCTTTACCTCCCTCCTGTCTGGAAAACTCAGTCTACTTGCAAGACTGTCCTCCAAGGTCTCCTGGGTGATGCTCCCCCTGACACTCTAACCACCATCAGAGTAAAAGCATCTGCCCTCTGCTCTTGGCTTATTACTTTCTCTCTCTGAGAGATTCCCTCCTTTCAAATGACAAGTTAACTTGGTTAGAGCTTACATATTCTGAAGGATGGCACACATGTTTTTTTCTTTCTGGATAAATATATCATTCATTGATTCAAACTACATAAATTATGCTTAGTAAGTGTTGGGCTGTGTGCTTGGCTGGCTTACACAAAGATGCAAAAGACCTCTCTCTTAATCTTACAGAGATCACAGTGCAGCAGAAGATGAAAAAACAGGCAAGCAAAGGGAAAATTATAACGTGATAAAGGAAGAACTATGACAGAGAGAAGCAAATGGTGTCATGATGTGATATAGACAAGTCTCCACACAGAGTCGCCCAAGAGAAAGGAGGATGTGGCTCCCAAGCAGCATCCTTACAGTGAGGAGACCTGGACCAAGGGAGTGAGGGGATGGTCACCCCTGCAAGGGGGATGGACAGCACACAGTTTGGGATCAGATGGTGTCCAGTGCGAACACAGCACAGGCAGCAAGAGAACAGGGCAAGGGGCATGCTGATTACAGTGGGGAAGGTGAGGACATTGGACATTGTTCTGGAAGACTGAAGGCTGGTACTGTGTCCCACATACCCAGAAGTTTTAAGGGTGTGACATGAAGTGGGGACATCTTTCAGAATGCTATTGCTATAAAATGTGAGAGATGCTAAAGGTCAAAGCAGTGATTGTGAGAGTGAAGGAGAGAGGACACATGCAAAGACGTGCTTGTGAAAGTTCTCTCTGTGGACTTTAATGGGAGGTTGACCATGGAGGCCAGTAGACAGCCAGGTCAAGGGTGACCTCTTTGTTTCTGATTTGAATGCCTGTTATTGCTGAGATAGAGGAGAAAGAGCAGGTTCAGCAGGCAGGAGAAGCGAAGATTATGAGATACTCTGGGACATGTTTGAGAACCTCTGGGAATCCAAGGAAGAATTTCCAGAAGATAGGTGACTATATTTGTATGTTCAATATAGCAGAAACAATTGGACTGAAGACAAGAATATTGGAAAAACCAGTACATATCTGATAGTTGAGTTCTACTTTGAAACAGAAAAAGATGTAGAATGACAATTAGATCTTGTAAGCAGTGACTATGGTGGAAATCTATTAAGAGATATTTGGAAAGCAAAATCCTGAATTCTTTCTTGCCATATCGTTTCCAAACCTTATCCCTCAGCTTCAAACTCCCATTACAAATCCTTGAAGGGAATGCATGCTTAGAGATCAAGAACAGAAATCAGGCCACTGTCATATTTCATCATTATACCTTAACCCATCTTTAAAAAGATGCTCCATTTTCTTGCATGTCTCTCCCCACTTGAAATCTCTCCCTCTACCAGGAGCGGTGGTGGTTTCTGTATTCGTTTCGGGAAATCAATTCTGGCGTCCCCCGGGGGGGGGGGGGGGAATAATGTAATGAAGAATAATAAAAAACATAATTTAGTTGATTAAAAAAAATAAAAAATAAATAAATAAATAAAATTCAGGGTATTTTTCTTCGTGTTTCAAAAAATTTTTTTGACGTAACAAGAAAGATTCTGCTCCAAATACATTTGTTGACAAATGTCCTTCTCCATTTTACAAAGATTTTGGTTATCTCCCAAATGGCTAACTTTTGCTGTCTTAGAAATGCACAATGACTGGCTCGGCGCCTATAGCTCAGCGAGTAGGGCGCCAGCCACATACACCGAGGCTGGCAGGTTCGAGCCTAGCCCAGGCCTGCTAAAACAATGACAACTGCGAACAAAAAATAGCCGGGTGTTGTGGCAGGCACTTTAGTCCCAGCTACTTGGGAAGCTGAGGCAACAGAATGGCTTAAGCCCAAGAGTTGGAGTTGCTGTGAGCTGTGACGCTATGCACTCTACTGAGGGCAACGTACTGAGGCTTTCTCAAAAAAAAAAGAAAGAGAGAAAGAAAGAAATACACAGTGACATTTGACACAGTCTCTATCTTCAGAGATTTTGGTTTATAACGACATGAGAAATTGACAGACAAAAATATATGTAAAATGGACATATACAGAAAAAAATAACAGATGTAAAGTGGATTTGATGGAAGATTTCAGTTACAGATTACGATGGTAGGTTGTAAGATGTTTGGCGTGACATTTGTGGAAGAATTCCGTATTGAGATAGTTACATTTACGAAAGGAAGGATTGGACAAAGAAATATAAGATTGCATTTGAATGTTTGAGGTATTCTGGGAGAGGCTGAGTCTGAACATGGAGCAGGACAGTCTGGCAAGCTGGTCTACATGCTCTTGGAAAGGCTTGTGGGTCATTGTTAAAAATAATCATTCTGTCTAGAAGACATCAGAAAACCGATTAGTGGTGTGTGGCACGAGATGAGGACGAAATGTAAAATGTTTTGGAAGAGACAGTAACAGAAGGCTGGGAAATGTGAAGTCACACAGACTTTGAATCTTGCTTGAACACCATTTCATTACCTCAGAAAGCCTGATGGGAGATTTTTCTACCTATCGCTTGTGACAAATTATCATTTATATGGAGTTTCACAAAGCATTTCGTTTGTTTCAATAAGTCTGTATAATTATTTTATAATTAAGGATTTAACACAATGTACCTTATTGCCATTTTAGATGTCAAATAATTTAGCATCCAATTATTGCTTAAGATTTATGAGCTCACAAGAGGTAGTCTGAAATATTCTTTTCCTTTGGTCTTCATGGGCACATTTGGTCACGTTTCATCTTTAAACCACCTCAGTTACTTTGGAAGTAAAGAGCGTAGAAAGTGGAGAGGATTCGCCCATTTCCACACTCTTCAGTAAGTTGATGATGCAACTTCTTCATTTCTTTCAATAATTGATCTACTTTTCATCACAATAGCCTTATGGGTAGACATATAAAAATACTGTATTATAGTCTAATTTAGTAAACTCCATCAACTTTAATAATTTCAGCCCTTCCTTTAAGAGACTCGGTTTCTGCAGGTAAATATTCAGTATTCAGAACTCGCGCTGCTCCACTCCCATGTGGTAACTGCCTGTTTGAGAAATGGGGGTCTTCCTTGCCCTTCTATGGAAGGAGGAGAATACTCTGCTTATTCTCCAGCCTGTGCCCATCTCTGCCTTTTTCTGCCCTTTTCTGTGGCCTGGAAGGCTGATCTCCAGGTTTCCTTGCCGGGTGGCTCCTGGGAGGTACTGGCAGGAGAGCAGAGTTTGGAAGGTGAGAAGTGGGGGCTTTGCTTGCTTGCTCCCTCCTTCTGCACCATGTGACTGGTGGAGCTGTGTGCGCTGGGATTACAGGTTGGCACAATGCCAGCTTCCCAGGGGCTGTGCTTCTTCCTCCTGTGGCCCGTCCCTGGGGTAGGAAGAGCTTGCCGTAGTGGCTCATCTCTGAGTGCCTCACCCTCCATTGTTTGCTCCATCGACTCCGCTGGGACCACCGGAAGGCATCTCTTCGGAGAGCCTTCATTGAACAGCCTCTGTTAACTGCCACAGGTCTGGCAGACCCAAGGATGCTACCCTTGCACTGAACCCTGTGTTCTCCGTGGCCACAGCCCTTGTTCCCTGGATGCTGCGTGGTCCCCTGCACTTGTGCCTGGAACCTGGTGAACTTAGCAATTATTGTCTCCCGATTATTCAGGGCCTGGTAGTCCTCCCTGGGAAATGAGGACTCTTTTGGCCTTTGTTGGCAGTTCAGAACCCCGAGCTTCTCTGACTTCTCAGCTGTGGCTTAGCGTGAAGTGCATGACGTTTGCTCCTAATCCTCTTATACTCTGCAGAACCCTTCCATTTCCTGGGGCTGTGATGACAGAATTCCTGTTAATGAATTATGAGAGAAGTGGTAAAAATACATCAATTTAATGCGTTCAAAGTATTAACTTATCTATCTAGAAGATTAGACAGTAGAGAAAGAATTCAGTACACAAGAAAGGAAGATTCTAGCATTGTAACTGTAGCAAAGATATACAGGTATTTCTGCTCAACTGCAGTGTGTACGTTCTGAAAAGCCTGGTATTCTGAGCGGCAAGACACATGTTAAGGATAGCAGGGTTCATGGGGAAAATTGGTGTGTGGCTGATGTCTTAGAACCCATAGAATCTGTAACCAGAGCATTTGCCAGCACAATGGCAATTCTGATCAGAATAGGAGTACAGTTAAGTGTCTCCTGGTCGAACCACGTCACAGTCAGCTGGTGCTCTGCAGTCTTTAACTTTGGGCTGTTGCTTCCACCTTTGAAACATCTCATCAAAATTAATAATCTGGTCCAGGATGTAGATTTCATCATGAATCAAAAGATTTTTTTAAAGAAAAATGGAAATTGTCTTTCTGTCTCTCTGTCTTTCTTTTTTTTTCTTTCTTTTCCTTCTTTTCTTTTTTTAAGACAGAGTCTCACTTTGTCACCTTTGGTAGAGTGCCCTGGCATCATAGCTCATAGCAATCTCAAACACTTGGGCTCAAGTGATCCTCTTGCTCAGCCTCCTGAGTAGCTGAGACTACAGGTGTCCTGCTAGTTTGGTTTGTTTTAGTTTTTAGAGACAGGGTCTCATTCTTTTTTTTTTTGAGACAGAGTCTCACTATGTCACCCTTGGTAGAGTGCCGTGGTGTCACAGCTCACAGCAACCTCAAGCTCTTGGGCTTAAGTGGTTCTCTTGCCTCAGCCTCCCAAGTAGCTGGGACTACAGGTGCCCACTACAATGACCGGCTATGTTTTTTTTTGTTTGGCAGGCCTGGGCTGCGTTGGAACCTGCCAGCTCCGATGTATGTGGCTGGTGCCCTAGCTGCTGAGCTACAGGCGCCAACCAGGTCCCATTTTTGCAGTTTTTGGCCAGGGCCGGGTTTGAACCCACCACCTCTGGTATATGGGGCCAGCGTCCTACTCCTTGAGCCACAGGCTCCACCCATGGGTCTCATTCTTGCTCAGACTGGTCTCAAAGTCCTGAGCACAAGCAATCTACCTGCCTCAGCCTCTGAAAGTGGTATGATTACAGGCGTGAGCCACTGAGCCTGGCTGGAAATTCTTGACAGTTATCTTTATCTTTATTATACCAGCTTCCCAAATAGTTTTTAAAAAGATCTGCATTTGTGGCCAGATATGGTGGCTTATGCCTGTAAGTTTAGCACTCTATGAGGCTAAGGCTGAAGGATTGCTTGAGGCTAGGTGTCTGAGATTAGCGCGAGGACGAGCAAGACACTGTCTCTACCCAAAATAGAAAAAATTAGGTGGGCCTGGTATGAGCACCTGTAGTCCAAGAGACTCAGGATCATGAGGAAGCAGGATTGATTGAGTCCAGCAGTTTGAGGTTATAGTGAGCTTTGGTGACACCTGTGCTCTATACAGGGTGACAGAGTTAGACTCTGTTTAAAAAAATAGATGTGCATAGATTTGTATTGTGCATTTTATTAACTTGAGTCCATAGGGAACATTAGGGCTCATTCTTTGTGCGTACATTCTTTGTACGTACATTCTATTATACATTCTTGACAATGTATAATAACATGTACCTGCTACACTTTATTATAGTATCATACAGAAAAATGGTTTCACTGCCCTAAAATTCCCTGTGCTCCACCTGTTCATTCCTCTTCCTCTGTGAACCCCTGGCAACCATGGATCTGTTCACTGACTCCCTAGTTTTGCCTTTTCCAGAATGTCATACAGGGGGCCTTTTTAGATTAGCTTCTTTCACTCAGAAGTATGCATTTGCATTTCCCACGTCTCTCTGTGCTTTGATAGCTCATTTCCCTTTTTTGTCCTTATCTTACATATACATGTGTTAATTAGGTTTACACTTTTTGCCTTCACAGAAATTAAAAGGCTTAAAATTTAATAACAATAGCAATGTTTAAGATAAGGACTAGAAACAAAAACCACGTAAAGAATGAACGAAGATGAATACATTCAGAAAAGAAAACAGATGATTACCGCATCAAAATATTAAGCAATGTTAATAATAATAATGCCAAGAAAGTAATGTTCACGTCATCAAATTAAGAGCATGTCTATTACAGAATGCTTTGACTCTGAGGCTCAGTATGAATTCATCAGTTAACTTTTTATTTTTTTTCCCAAAGTCTCAAAACATAGACAACTAATATTATATAAATAAAAGTAAAAGAGAGTTTCAAAACACAGATCATGCCAAATCTTATAGACAATAGAAAAAGAAGAAATGTTTCAAAATCATTCTACTTGATCTGGATACACCTGATATTTTACTGCTGAATAACATTTCAATGTATGGATAGGTCATAGTTTGCTCATTTTTCTTGTCGAAGTCCTCCAGTTATGTTCAGCAGTTATGAATAGAGCTGGTATAAACATTCACACATGGGATGCTTACCACAGTGAAAACCACAGAGACTAAACCAACCACTCCTGGCAGTAAAGAAAGTCACTTCTGCCAGGTATTCCAGCTTTTTTCTCAAGATGTTCAGATATTGATAAGACATTCATTTGAGGTTTGTCCTTGATTGTGTTCAATGCATTACATTTTGGAAAAACTGCATATGAACCAACGTGTCTTCTGAACTTTACTGACTTCATGCTGTATTGCAGACATAAGTATTGTCATGCACAAGGGAAAATAGGTTGGTGCCTCCAATCTCCTGACACCCTCTTCCCAATCTCCTTTCCACAAGTAAGTATGTCTCACACTCATAATCTTATGTTGACTATACACACAAGAACATTAGCAATCTTTCCCTCACTCAATAACGGACTTCTTCTTACCTTTGATCTTCCCTGACTTAACCATATGAAGATGGAAGAGTGATCCCTGATTCCTTGAGTGATTTGATAGCTTCCGTGTGTGCAAGCCTCTGGGTTTAACTTTCTAAAGTCACAGTTTCCTTGGTCCCACTCCTTGAACCAGACACCATTATCTTAGCAGTTACTTTTTTTTACTTTCATGTTTTGGTTGTCATTTTAACCATCTCTATGGACTTGAATTCCTTGCCAACATGAGGCACCCATACCAGAAATAAAACAGTTTACCCTGACCTTAGAGATGCCACTGTTCACCAGAGACAAAGAGATGCCCATGGCCATCTGAGTGGCAGGTGAGAACATATGGAATACCTGGAATAGTACAGGTAGGTAGTAGGCACTCCAAACATTTTTAAACAATGATTACAAATTATTATCATTGATTACTCAATGTGGAGTCTTTTCCCTGAGGCCAGCTCTGTGTCACACATTTCATACACATTTTTCTCTGATTCTCACAGCCATCTTACAAGATATAAATTACTCCCAATGTTTTTGAGATGAAAGCTGACTCCGACTAGTAAGTCCTATGTATAGCTAGAGAATGGTGGAGCTGGCGTCTGTTTTGGGGTCTGCCTGGTCTGAAGACTGTGTCCTTCCCTCTGCCTGTGTGTATGACCATTCATTCCTCCAGAATGATGTGAGAGCACCACATCCAGGTAGGGTGAGGGTCGGCTGGGTCATCCTTTGCTATTAGTTCTGCAAGGTAAGCCCAGAACTAAGGATGGAAATATGGAACCAGTGCACAAAGTGGACCAGGCATGTCTCCTTCAGGGACCATATTTTGAAACCACTGGGAAGTATCAGCAGTTAGTTAAAAGCCACATAAGTCCCCCTTTTTCTTGAACTTTAAGACTGTTCCAGACCAAGGACCCACCAACATGGGCCACATATGCACTAAAACCATGAAGAAGGTGGCCTGGGTCATCATGGAGAAGTATTACACGCATATGGGCAACAATTTCCATCAGAACACGTGCATATATGGGGAGACAGCCATCATTCCCAGCAAGAAGCTCTGCAACAAGATAGTGGGCTCTGTCACACAGCTGATGAAGTGGACTGGAGGGGCCCCGTGAGAAGTATCTCCATCAAGCTGCAGGAGGAAGAGAGGGAAGAGGACAACTATGTCTCTGAGGTCTCAGCCCTGGATTAGGAGATCCTGGACGTTGGCAGTCTGTCCAATCTGCAGGTGACTCAACCTACAGTTGGTATGAATTTCAAGACACCAAGTGGAACCATTTGAATCTATCTGCTGTACTGCAACATATTAATAAACCTGGGACAACAGCAAAAAATAAAAAGATTATTCAATAGCAGACTCATCAGTGGGTTCCTTCTTTTCACTGCATGGATGTATAAATAATGTCCATTATTCATAAAATCCTGTTATATACAAATGCTATACTTTACATTTATATAAAAGAGGATTTGAGTCATGCACTATGGTTCATATCTATAATCCCAGAACTTTGGGAGGCTAAGGTATGAAGATGGCTTGAGGTCAAGAGTTCAAAACCAGTTTGGTCAATATAGAAAAATTCTGTCTCTTCAAAAAATTAGACAATTAGCAAAGCATGATGGTTTGCACCTATAGTCCCAGCTACTTGGGAGGCTAAGGTAACAAGATCACTTGAGGCCAAGAGTTTGAGGCTGTTGTGAACTATGATCACACCATTGCACTTTAGCCTAGGCAACCTTCTCTAAAAAAAAAAAAAAAAAAAAAGGAAAGAAAGAAAATTTTTCAAAATGTCAAGAGTGTTGTCCAATGAAGATAGAACTTTGAGTATTTATTTCCTCTTGCTCCTTTTCTATATTTTAACAATCAGACAAAATATCTGTTGGATGTCTATTTGAGGAGCAATAAGCTATAACAGAATAATACACACTTTGGAATAAGGCAAATTGGGTTCCAAGCTCTGTAACAAGGGAACAAATTCATTAGATTCTATGAACTTTAGCTTTCTCGGTCTTACAATGGAGAGAGTAATCAAGAGTAATAATGTCTGTGAAGCACTTAGCATAATGCCTGGCACATAGTAATTATGGCTACCAACATTTACAGAGTGATTCTTGCATGTGAGACACTCATTTAATGTTAACAAGAGTCCCTGTGGGGTAGGTACTCTTGTCAGCTTCCTCTCTCAGGTTTGGAAACTGAGAAACAGCAAGGTCACATGGCTTGCCGAGGGCTACAGGGTGGGACTGGTGGAGAAGGAATCAACACAGGCAATTTGGCCCCAGAAGCAACTGTGTCCTCAGTAACCCTCCTATCAATTCTAGACACCTAGAAAGAATTCTGTTCATCTCTCCCTTTCCTTATGGGCAAGATGATGTTTTTGTGAATCACTTATTTTTGGTGTAGTTGGTATGTAAAAGTCAAAGGAAAACACAAAATCCCCTTTAAATAAATATTGGCTTAAGTGGGACATCTATTGTGTGGAAGAGTTGAAAAGAAACTACTCAATCATTCCTCCTTCCGTGTTTATTTTCTTTAATTCCTTTTGTACAATCTGTTATCTAAACAGGTGACACCTGACTTCTACAGCAAGACATTTAAAATAACATTTTCATTATAATTAGCTCCAGAGTCATTGTTTAGTGAAAAACCCTGAGCTACTTGTCAAGAAATAATGAATCATTTACTCTTAATGGGGAAAAAAAAATCTTTAACATCGTAAAGGTTTCAAAACACCCATTTTTAGCCTACTGACTGATTCAACATTCTGGGCTTTAATATAAGAAATGTGAAGAAGAAGCATTTTCAATAATCTTGTAATTATTTACAGAAAATTTAATTTTTTTCCTTTTCACCATGGGAAAATGTGAGCTGCCTTGACAGATGTCAAAACACCAACTTTACATCCATTGGTTTCAAAAGACAATGGGTGTCATTTATTGTTTAAATAACATTTGACAGGGGAGACAGTACATCCTCCTTACTGTATATTTAGCTAAAAGAAATGTATTCTAGATATTCCACAATACTCTCTTAAAGGAGCCATCATTAACCTAGAAGTTGACTTTGTTTCTGAACAAGTTCTTTTATGAAAAAGCCCAAGAGTTTTACTGTAACACAGGAATAATTATTTATAGAAATTCCTGATGGCTGTGTTCTTTGTTTTACTTTGCTGTTTAACAGTATGCTAATGACAGGAAGAGAACATACATATAAAATATTGTAAGCATCAGGACTTGGTAAGAGAGAGTAAGTTGGGCTTCTGACCATGAAATCTCATTCTGTGGTTGCCTTCTTAATGGCATCTCTCAAGGTCAGTGGCTTTGAATTCTCCCAATTGTATGGGGTCACTCTGGCAGCATTGACCAAGTAGAAAATATTCAGCCAGACAACACAATAGCAAAAGTCACCCTTTAAGTGTCCTGCCTTCTATATCATGCAATTGACTCGAAGGCTCCCCACTAAGATGTCACTGTTTGACCAGTGTGCTTTAAAACAGCTTAATTAGCTGAAAGGAAAGCTATGTCTGAGCATGTTTGTGAGAAAAAAACGAAAAGCTCTCTCTTTTCAAAAAACTCATGCTCTATCTTGTAGGAAATTTTTGGTTCTGAAACAAAACAACATTCCTTTCATACGTAATCAAGTCCCTGACAACAAATTTTCCTGCACCAGGAAATAACTGGCTTCGAGTTGTCTCCATGTGGACATTTTGGTTCATGTTCTGTATGTCTGGGTTGGTGTTAGGACCCAGATGTACGACACTGTTGGCTTCTCAGCAAGCATATGGGTTTATTTCCTTTCCCAGCAAGACCTAAGTCTGACATTACAGCATAAAGACCAAGTACACTTTTCTGATCGAAATCTAATGGTACTTTGAAACAATGGCAAAGTAATTTAAGTGCTAACACTATAAACGATCTCATTCTATTTGGTTCGTTTGCTTCTCATAATGTTTAAAACATCGCTCAAAAGAAAAAATCTGAATTTCATTACTGAGATGACATAGCAAGAAAACATTTGTCATAATACTTCAAAATATTCCTGATTCAACATGGGCGTCCTTCAAGCCACCATACATACTACCAGCTCTCTCTGCAGTAAGCACAGAAGGGTGTATTAGGGCCCATCCTAATTTTTTAATGCGAGAGCAAATTTACTGGCTAAGAGTGAATTCATGCATTCTTTTTTTCGCATGTAGTTCTATGGTTAAACTTGTCTGAGAGACTTAGGAAATCTGTGGTTTCATTTTCAAAGAGAAATTAACAAGGAATTGTTTTCATTTTGCTAGGTCTGGTGGAAGCATCTATGGAAATCTTAAACCCATGAAAAGTGTCCCCACAGGCAAACCAGTATGTTAGAGAAAAGAGAGGACCTCCTGTCCCTTTGCTAGGGCATTTCAGAAAGCTTGGTGGATTATTATTTTTTTTTAAGTAACAGCAGAAAATCTCCATGACCCAAACGATATCCAACTGTATAAAAATCAAACACTTCCAATAATTAACCACTACAATATGGTCTGGCTACTCGTGCAATTTCTCCCATAGTTGGCCTCCATGCTGATTATCCAATGAGCATATAATTTCCCAGTCAACTCTAACTTATTTTCACCGCTAAATTCCAAATCCCAACCAAAGTACTTTTTGTTTTTGTTTTTGTTTTGTTTTAGTGCTCTGAGCTCTGCAATCGAGTATCTCTCTGTAACCAGGAGTGTGCTTGCGTGGGCCCGTGTGTTTTGCCAGCGTATCTCGAGAAAGCCTAAACTGTGTTCGCAAAAACTAAAATGATGACACCCTTCCTAAAGTAACATCAGATTTTAAACTGCAACTGTTATCTCCAATATTTTAATGAAGAGAAGGACGGCCAAATTGGGGGGGGGCAGTCTATAATTAGGAATATAAATCTTTCACTGATTTCTGGAGGTCACCGGATGAACCTATGCAGACTTCAGACGCATCTGCTCTTTTGGCAACCACTGCCTTTTCCGAAGCTGCTCATTGGCTCCCGCTAAACACATGCGAGGCCTCCTGGAAGCGATTTGCGCCTCTTCGGGCTGCAGCCGGCAGAGCCTGGAACGACACTGCATTGCTCAACTCTGAGCCGCGATCCCCGCGCAGAGCTGCGCTCCCCGCCACCTTCCCGAGGCCAACAGGCCGGGCGGCGCAGTGGGACGCGACGCGGCTGGGAGGAGCAGGTCTCCCAAGGCCCGGAAGGCTGGCGGGGCGTTCCCTGGAAGGAGCAGGTATTTCAGAAGCGAAGTTAGTGCCCACAAGGTGGCATCATTGGCGTCGGCTTCAGAAGGAAGCCCTTGGCTAGTTCATCTCTGGAGGAGATGTCTGAGCGGATCAGGATGAAAGCAGAAAGACCATGGACATGAAATAGCTCACATCTTAATGAAGTTGTTTCTTTTGATACACAACTCCATACTCCAGCAGTGTGGAGAATGGGCTCTGGTTTTTGTGCTGTTGGGCAAGAAGCCAAAGGCCAAGTGCCTTGGACAGGACTGGCTAGGAATTAATAGGAAACCCTGGACTCCACGCTGTGAGTGAACACGTGGTCGTGTAAAGGAGTGCAGTTGTAAACTGTTGACTTTCTTAATGGTTTGCCAAGCTGAAAGCCTGCTTCCTGGGTTCCGGGCTGGCTTAGATGCTACATCGATACGTTTTGACCTGAGAACTGGAATAATAAAGATAGTTCTTCCTGGTTACAAAAAGCTTCAAAGTATTGTCTGTATGTTCAGTAACCCTGAGAAAGGAGGGAGTCCATCATGCGGGGTTGGGAGGCAGACTGGAATCCACCTGCAAGATTCTCTGTGTTCTTACTTTTCATATTCTGGTTATAGTGAGTGATCGTTTCACCCAATCTGTGAAACTTTCTAATGCTTAGACTAGATCAGCAGCCTCCTGAGTTACAAAGATGCAGAATGGGAGTATATCCATCTAGAAAACAATTCCTTTTCTCTATAAAGGGTTAACTATAAAGTACCCTCAAGTTAACACAGGCCTCTGCTGTAGGTTATTTTCATTTTGATAACTGATAGTCATTTGTTCGGTGCTCATAATCTTATGCTATCATGCATTGAAGATGTACATGTATGTCTGTTTTATGGAGCTGCCTTGTCTTAACTGATGACGGCCACATTGCATGCTTGTCTGCTTTGAAGGCAGGCGAGCTAAGGTCACACTTGATAGCACACTGCATTTGGAAATGAGACTGGGGCGGTCGGGGGGGAGGAGAGTGAGGTGAGGGCAGCCAAGAGAGAGCGGAGCCCTGCGGCAGAGCAGGGGTGATCGTTGGCTGAGACCGGACTGAGGGAAGCCCGCAGAGTCTTTGTGCTGGAACACCATTCAAGAAAGGGAGAGAAGAAAGACAATAAAAAAGATCTACTATTTTCAAAAGCTGCCCTCATATTTTACTATTTTATTTTCCTCCTCTCTCATCTACTTTTATTTTCATCTCTCCGAAAACATAAAGAGCTGGGGAAGACAATAGGGTTGTAAGCTGCTTCTAGGTAACATATATTCAAATTTCACTTAAGGTCTAGAATCTGATCCCCTTGCCTATGTTAGCTAGGTATTTTTACTAAGAAGTGTGTTATGCCACAATATATGCTGTCTTAGAGACTTCGCGCACCAGTAAAATGTTCTTTATCTTACTTTCAAACTGTATAATTACTTTTTAGTAGACTACCTTTTCATGTAACAAAGGTAAGCATTTCTAAAATTAATATATTTGTTTATGCTAAATGTGCCTCATTCTATGCCCTGATCTCTGAGTTGTAACATAGTCTTTAAATAGTCTTAAAATCTCTTCTTTAAGAACTTAAAATTTCTTTGTCCTTGTTGAGAATAGGCCTTTTCTTTCTCATCTTTATCTGGGTTTCTTGTAGATAATTACAGACAAAATTTTAAATTACTAAGAAAATTGTAGTAGAGATGGAGAGAGAAAAGAAAAATGTGCACCGAATTTCTGTAATTGACATTATATAGAAATTATTTTTACGAAGATAACTGTGTTTGGAGAGTTGTTTACCCCAAATGAAGCTCAGAAATCTTCATCTTGACCCAAGAACACAAAAGCATGAAGTCACTATGAGAATGGTTATATATTTAAACTGTCCTATCTTAAAGGACAGTTTTAGCCAGTTGTTAATTTTGTCAAATAGAGATGATTGTTAAATGCATTAGTGTCCATTTTTTTTTGACTGGCAAAGTATTAGCTATAAGAAATATATAGTGATGTCCCGTGGTAAGTATATTAGATGTTTTTAATACATCTCTACATAGATTAATATAATCTGACCTCCAATATTATTCCAATAACTTGTCAAGAACCAATACTAAACCATTTGTACTTTTTGGTATGTCCAAGCTGGTAATAATTGGTATAAAATATAGTGAATTAAAATTAAAGGCTACAAAATCATAAAAGGGCAAGGCCTCCTATTTATGTATGTATGAAAATATTTTTATTTTTATTACTTCCTTATTACCAATAAAAGACACTTCTTAGATTATATATTTATTTATTCTTAGCTTAAATAATGGGGATCAGATTCTTATGTTATTGTCCCAGATTTCTTGAGATTTCTCAAACCTCTGACAAAGCCCAATCGTAGAGAGCAAGGACAGAAATTTTCTTTCTATGGAGCAGGCGAAGCAGAGAATAGACACTGAAAATGTGGTTGTGGTTTGCTGAGGGAGGATCAGGGTTTGGGGCAGCAGAACCTGCAGTGTGTGGGGTATGCGTTTGGAAGTTGGGATCACATGCAGCAGCCAGGCCATCTCTGGGAACTCCTTGGAATCTGAGAGGCTGGGCACTCTTCTTCCTACCCATGTCTGGAGTTGGTGGTTCAAGATAAAAGCAATTGAGGCAGCTCAGGTTGAGGGTTAGCACCCTTGCTTTTCCTAATTAGTCATTCCTGAACATCCTCCTTCCCCTGCCCCCCAGTCCTAGTTAGCGAGTTGGATCTGCCCACAACTTACAAGAAGGAATCTCATTTCCTTGAGACCCTCCTTGAAGTTTCAATAGGAGGAGATCCATACCTAAATTTCTATGCATTCTCTGTGGGATGGGATTGCACAGGTGATGAATAACTGAGAACTAAGCAGGTGTCAGGGGACTCCTTCCTATTCTTTTGGGCACATGCCCTTTCTCTATTGAATTGACAGGGAAGGCTGGAAATACATACTTTGATGATGTCCATCTATACAACGTTTGATACATCAGAAGTCAAAAGGAGACAGATAGGGGAGCCTGGTAGGGCAGGAAAGGTAGCCACCAAATAAACTTCCAATGTTCAATTTCTTTCTCCTTGGATATGTCACTCTTTGGTGTGCACAGGCTTAAAGCATAATGCTCGGCACAAATGCAGAGAAAGCGATTCCTTCTCCTATGGAGATGAGCACTAACTGTGCCAAAATGGCCTCCATGATACCTTCTGTACTTTAAGTGAAGAAAGAAAGAACAGAAGATAAATCTCCTGGGATGGTCCTTGTCTGCAGCAGAAAGAGAAGATGATTTATTATCTTTTGATTCTAATCTATAGAAAGGTAACAGAAATGAATTTGAAGAATAACCTGGAGCATACAAATCAAGCAGGTCTTTGATTTCCCAAGCAGTCCTCTAATGGAGCTTTTATGAAAATACTCCTTTCATGCCACTGCAATCTCTCACAATAAGGCACGATTTCTAGTCCAAACGTTTGTCCGCTGTGATGCTGACAGCTGCCCACTGGGATGGGGTCATATCACAGCACTGCAGGCATCCCAGGGACATCGGTTCTCGACCCCTGTGTCAACCTCTAGAGTTCCCAGGGTCAGGTCAGCATCCTAAGGACGCCTGTGGTCTCATTCTGGGACACCTCTGAGATATCCCACAGAAGGAGGACATTCTTTGCTAAAAGCTTTCCCAGCCCCATTTTGTGACTTGCTTTGTAGCGGGAGAACTATGGAGCATGAAAACAAAAATGACTAGGGAGTGGAGGTTGGGGCACAGATTATCAAATCCTGGAGAAGCCTGCAAAAGACAGGCCTCTTCTCTGGTACAGCATTGATGGGAATTGTGGACTCCTACAGAAGATGTGTGAGATGAGAAAGGACGCCTTCTTCGTGCATCCCATAGAAGAGGTCCCTGGGCCATAGGGATTACAAGTTTACATCGTGGACTTTTATATTTCAACCATTTGGCACACACTGGATTATAATCTTTGAGGCATATGAAAACTATTGCATTAACATGCCATTCTTTTGGGGTCAGATTTAAGGAAACCCTGTGCTCAGGGACAGCCATGGCCTTGGTTGCCAAAGTATCTTTCACAACCCCCTTTCCAGTCCAGACTTACACACTACAGTTTCTTAGGAACTCACTTCAAGTTTTACTATTTCTTAGTCTGGGCACATTTTTGTGGTCACAAGCAACATCAAAGAAAGGAACTTGACAGGTAAAAAGAACTATTAACAGGCAGGGGATATGACAATTGCCATTCCCTTAGAAAGAAGTTGGTGGGGGGAGAGACAAATAAGAGGAAATAAGAGCAGAATTGTAACCCTGCATTAAAAAATATACTTTTCTTGGGAAAAGCTCAAGTCACCAGGACAAGTTTAAATGATATCACTATGTCTAATATCCTCTGTTTAAGAAGGTAGAAATGCAGAATATACATTTAAAGCAAATTTCCATGAAAAATAGGAGAGAAAACAGATTTTTGCATAAATGGTGGTGTTTACATTATTGCACAATTTGCTCATGTAGATATTAATTCCTAAAGATGTGTAATAATACATTGTACTTGAGAACATACAGTTGGAGATATTTACTAGATATGTTTAAATACATAGAAAGAATTACTATACGTAGTTAGTAAAAATGGTAATAATCAGCCCACGAGGTGATACACAGATAACTCTGCCCTTATGAACTTATTTATAAAAGACAGAAAAAAGAATGTGTCTCTTTCTATGAGAGCAAACACTTGTCTCCTAACAGGGGCAGTGGCCTTGGCTTTGGTATTCACTGGGAGTCTGTGGGAACCCACACAACATTTCTGCCTTAAAAAGGAAGCTTTCTGGGATAAAAGGCACTTTCTACGAAGGCTAGTTTCAATTTCTACTTCTACGAGCTTGAAAAATACCAGACAAAATACCATACCATTTAAAAAATCGAATGGTTAGAGAAATAAATATTAATATAAATCACTATTCTTTAATCCTTTTGGTCATCAGCAGTGGATAATATGTATAAAGGAAGATTGGATTCCCTTATAAATCTCTTATCCAACAATGTTGTGTATATGACAGACATTTTAGGGCTGCATGGTTTTTATAATTTTTATTCTCTTTTATCAAATCACTTTGTTTATGGCCTGGAACTTGATGTGGAAGTTGCCCATATCAATCTCTTCAACTATGCAAATACTCTTGCCATAGTAGAGCTAACCTATCTACATGGGTTCATTTAATATATATACACTCTTCTAAATCTGATGATTTCCATGGGACTTTGAGAATCCATTTACCAGACTCCAGGCAATGTGCACATTTATTCATACAAAATAAAGACACGTTTGTCCTGCCAATGTGTTACATCTGTCAATCTAGCTACTGAATCCAGCCCTCAGCTTGAAATGTGAAGTCTGGTTGTCATGGGTGACTCTAGACAATTTATGGGGAATGGGATCATGAATTGGGTCTAGTAGTGATCTAATTTTAAGACACCAATAACTTGATAGTAACTAGAAAACCTATCGTCTTGAGAATAATTGTAACATGAAAGTGACAAGCTAGCATATAAATAAGCAGGCAAAATGTTCTAGTGTTATATGGCCATGAGCCAAGTTTGTAGGACAGAGAGAAACAATGCTATTTAGCTATATTAAAAGTAAAAACAAAAACAGAACTTTTGAGTAAGAGGGAATCTTAAAAATTAAACCTTATATTCTATTGTTTTATGAATAAAGGAGTGAAGGTCCAGACAGGTGAAGTGACTTGCCAAGATTACCCAGCTAGTTAGGGATGGGAAGGAGACAGGCACTCAAATCACCTTGTGCCTAGTTTAAGTCTTCCCTTTACTCTGTTGCAAAATGCTTTTTGTTTCTTTATTTGTTTTTTAAATCCAGCACATTTATCTCTGCAGACATATTCTAAGACACCCTTGGCAAACACATTACAGAAAAAAAGCCTTTGCTTCTGGAACCATGGGCACTTGATTTAGCAAAGCACTTCTGCAGGACAGTTAAATTCAGCCACTGTTCTCTCGAATTATATGATTGGGCGGGCCCAGTGGTCCCAGAGAACTCAATATGCTCATTCTCTGTGTCAGAGATGGGAGCTCTGAGTTAGACACAGCCACTATTTCCCCACTCTTCAGAATGTCCCTTAACCATGAATAATATGCATTTCATAATGAAGATGAAACATCGCCTCGCAGTTGAATCTCTCCGGTATCACATGATGTATCGAGTATCTGCATTCTAGGAGCAGAAGGAAACTTGCTTGCATGTAGGTGTCATCAGTTTAAGGAGAGAGTAGATACACTTGGGAAAGTGAAAATAGGTCAAACGGAAGAGTGTGAGAAAATTAGCTCAGCTGATTTGATGTGAACATCTGCAGAAATTGTTAATGGGTACTGTGTCTAATTAAATCCACCAGACATATGTATGCCTTTTATCTGTGGAATGGTGTTTCTCCCCACGCTGCACCTGTTGCAGGCAAGGGTAGACTTGCATTCTGTCACGTGCAAGGTCAAAGGGTGCTAGGGAGTGAAATTCGAGGTTCTCGTGGGCTTTACTTAGAGACAAGCACATCAGCAGTAGGAGAGACCCATGTTTGGGACTTGATCACAGGCAGAAAGCAGAGACAGGCAGTCCCCAAGTTATGAACAAGATAGATTCTGTGGGTTTGTTCTTCAGTTGAATGTGTATGTAAGTTGGAACAGTTATATTTACCTATGATCTGTATCAGCCTCTGTTCATGAGCATTGTATGTAAGTCAGATGTTTGTAACGCAGGGATTGCCTATACACTGAGACTTCACTCTCCAATTATCTCTCCCAAGCTCCTCACAAATCTTATAGAGATAGTAAACCTCTGGTTGGTATAGATTTGAGAAACAGATCCTGTGAACCAAACCCCGAAGACGGCATTTAACCTGTTTTACTGGAGGGCAAAATGTTTAAGTACATATCAGCTCCATTTGTATACCAATGATTGTTGGACATCAGTATAGGCTGTTGTTTAGCAGCTATTCTCTCATTCAGCTCATTTGGTCAGGTCTTAGTTTGTGCCTCTATGTCCCAAGCTGTTCCTTTGATAAACCAGTCTCCTTATTACTAATAGTTAAGAGACTCTTCATGGTTTAGAGAGTACTGATGTATCTCCCAGTCCATTGGGTTACCAGTAGATGCAAACTGTATTAAGGAAGCGGAAGGCTGCACAGATTAATAATGCAGTCTCTGGAGCCAGTCCCATCCCCCTGTTTGCTAGCTGGTTTACTTCAGCTCTTTAGGCCTCGGTTTCCTCAGCTGTAAGATGGAGATAACAATATTACCCACCTCATAGCATTCTTGTGCTGTCTCAGTGAAGCACTGCCTGCCAAGTGCTTAGAGTTGTATGTGGCATGGTCAAATGCCCATCAATGTTAGGTATTGTTATTGGTTATTCTTGAACCTTCAATCTCTAGCAGATATCAGTTGCGGCTCAAGGCACAGGTTTGTTCTTTAAAAGGAGAAAATAAATGTAGATTAAAAATTAAATCTGAGGCAGAATAGACATACTGAATAACCTGTTAGACCCATGTACCAAGTCCCTTTATCACTGCCATCACCCACCTCCCTTTGGGTGTGTGCTCATGGGCTGATGTGATCTGGTGAATTAGAAATTAGGCCGACAGATAAGAAAGTGGTGTTCTTAGCTAGATACCCTACTAATTTTGTAGAAATGTACATAGCCACTACTGCTTACTTAAGTTTTTAGATAGTGATGTAACAAGAAGGAAATATTTCAAATCTGTATCTCTTGCTCATTGTCTAAAGTCTAGGCAATAGATCACTGAGGGGAAGAAGGGTGCGGAGAATAGGCAATAAGTGAGCCTGGGATAGCCACTGCCTTCCTTTAGTGTCTCTAACAGTTTGCTTCTTGTGTCCCCTTTCTTTGTGCCTCGCACACCACCCTATAGTGACATAACCATGGCGGATGAGGTTAAGATGTGAAGTGTCTTGTGGTTTTAACAGGACTTGTGGGGTTTAAATCTAAGGATACCATATATGGAGATAATCTCACAGAGGTCTTCTGCAGGAACAATACTCCTGGGGTGGAGAAGTATTCTGTCTTCCCAGAGGACACTGGATCCCTGCAGTTGGCATTGGACTTTTCATAGGACCTCTTCCTTAGCACTTGACCTACTTTTATCTCAGCTATATTGTAATCTAAATGTTGTTTAAAGCACATGCATTTAAAATACAATGCCCTCTTCTTGTCACAATGTATTTCAATTTGTATTTTCAATGTGTTTAAAATCTGTAGCCTTTCATTTAACATAATTTATTCCATTAGACTTGCACATAACATTTTGTGCTGTTTTAAATGAATACGTTGTCAGCTTTTGTGAGTTCTTTGGAATGTCCATAAAGTATAATGTTAGACTGAAAAAAACAGCGCTAGGTAAACATTTTCATTCACATTCGCATCTCCTCCACATCATATCTGAGAAGTTTCTTCTCACATTAACCCCCACGGAGTCAAAGTCTGTGTAAACAGATGGACTTCACACCTTGCCCTAAAGGTCAGCTGGCGACATCCCCGTAAGTTTGGCAGCAAATCCCTTAGTCAAGGACCTTCCCATAAGAAAAGCTTCATCTTCACTTCAATTCTAGTGACATGAACAGGACTCAGCTTTCATCACAGACATGGCAGTCAGCTAGGCTTCCAGAGCATTCTATGATGATGACAGCTGCATTTATGTATTTCCTGAGATTTTTCACATGTCCTATGAAAGGTCCTCATAATTGAGCCTTAAAACACCTTAGAGTGAGAAATGCTTATGCAAACCATTCTTTTTTTTATTCCAGGACAAGAAAAAAAAAAAGACATATAATTCAATCTGGGTTCTTAGATTTCTCACATCTAAATGAACTTTAAAATATATTTGTATGTGTCCCTGAGGAATCTAATTTTAACATTTGTCATTCCTCAATCTAGACTAACAGTAAACTAGACTCACAAATCATTCACATATGTCATATTTTGTACCCCTTTCCTGATTCTGCAATAATTCTAATCAACAGAAAATGTGTTGCTCACCATACGTGACTGTTATAGCTGTGATTCACGCTACAGCTTCATTATAGTGGGAGAATCTGAGGTTCTCCTGTGAGAAAACTCAGGAATGTAATTATTTCCTATCTCCCTCTTCTCTGAATCCTTCAACAGTACCCATTTTATTACGTTCTTAGTAAAAACAATGGCTTAACCGTGTGTCTAAGGGTGCACAGCGTAGATTTCTGAGCAGAGTGCCTGTTGGATGTTCTTTATAAACATAGTACAGTTCAAAAGAACTTTGTTCAGGGGTCCAGCTAATTTTCTTTCTTTTTTTTTTTCTTTGCCCCATAACTATTGTTGGAGTGTCAAATGAGCATCTCTCTCATCTCTCAGATTGATGGCATCGTCTAGGACTTCCCACATGGACAAGATAGACGGAAGGCTTCCGTGGACAGGTATGTAACTGTGGAGACAGCAGCACCGCAGATGAGGCCTCCTGATCAGAAAGAATGTCTGTCCCACAGTCAACTCTCTGGCTCTGCAGTCACCTTTGACATGACTTGCTGAATGGGAGTTTGTTTTCCAATTTCCATGGTTCAGCCATAGGCCATGCAAAGTAAATACTAGTAAATGAGCAACAGTAGGTTCAAAGAAACTTAAGACTAGAATCCCTCCTCCTTTCGAAGACGGTTTGGGTAGTATTCACATGTGAATCAATCTGTTTGGGGTCTTTGAAGTGACTTTGATTAAGAGTTGTGGCCCAATAATAGTGAAATGGGCAGGGCCATCAAACGAATTGGCAGTTCCAATATGGACATTCTGGTATGTGCACCCCATCCAGAGGGCACTGCAGGTAATGGCACTGTGCACAGAATGCTTTCAGCCTTGGAAAAACAAACCAGTAACTCACTATCCATGGAGATTTGCATAGAAGTGAGTTTTGTTTGAAGTAAAGAAAATATGCCATGAAACTTCAAGTTTCTACAGAACAGCTTTGAATTCAATTATTTCACAGTGCTTTGGCTCTTTTTTAGTACTCTTTAATAAGGATAGAAAACATTTCTTTTTATAAATCAAGCACTTTATATATGTATTTCCAACAGACACACTTTATCTATGTTTATGAATAAAACGAAAAAATACTAATTAAAGTCCCCAAGTTTCAGAACCACATAAAATTAACTACAGTCCACTAAACTCTCCTTGACTGTATTAGAAATGTTAAGATGAACAAATGTTTTAAATGTGGTAGGCTTACTAGATTGCAGCAATCTTTCAGAAGAAGAAGAAAAACTAACAATTAATCAAAAAACTAAAATTTTGACCTACCTTCACCACAATAGAGGAAACTTGAAAGTAATTCAAGAGCCAGTTTCTTTGCTTTTTGTCTTTTAATTCAAGTCACTATGAAATGTGCATCTGTCTCATTCATGTTTTCCAAGTTAATATTAATAATTAATATTCACCTTACTTTATACTATCCTTCACTGCCTGCTGCCACACACTACAAAATTAGCTTTTCATTCTCCAACAAGCATGGATTAATTTTGGAAGCTAAACAAAATAGAAACATTTTGAGATCAGCAGCATAGTTGGCCCAGTAAAAAGATCATGAGCTTTGAGCTCAGATAGAAATTAGCAAATAAATGATCTGGGTCAGTTTACCCTCTTTCAGAGCTTTAGTCTCTTCGTAAGAAAAGTGGGAACACAATGCCTTTTGCTGAATTGCTAGTAAGATTAGAGAGATTTTAAAAAAAAATGAACCAAATAGTATGCGGTTACGTGTTCAAACCTAGTAATTACTGTTATTACATTTCTGTTTACCTGTGTTCTGATTTCATCAGAGGTACTACCAGTTTCCTTTAGACTCGTGCTGTTTTGTCTTGGGGCAACACTGTATTTCATGTGATAGCTCCCAGTTTTTAATAGGATTTGTGTTATAAAAATACAAACACAAATTATTTTTAAATTAAAGTTGGTGATTTGTACTATTAATGACCATGATGAATGTTTTCCACAGCAGTGATTTAAAATGGACATGAAATGAACAGAACTACAGAATTATGGGCTTAAAATATAGTGAGGACAAACCTATTCCATTCTAACAATAATATCTGAACTGTTGTCACCCAGTTTGATTTAGAAGAAATAGAAAATGTCTAGCTAGCCTGGGAAAAGCCTCCTTCTGGAGGCTGCAGGTATCTGAAGCTCATTATACCCTTCGTACCCACCGACCACTTCCACAGTGCCATTTAGGGCTGCCATTTCTGGTCCTTTTAACCTGTGACCAAAAATGAACAAAACCTGCAGTTGTCAGCAAATTTCATTATCTGCACACTGAAAAGTTTGTCAACATTATAAGAAAACAGACCGATTGTTATTCGTCTTTAGCAGACCTGAGGGGCCCAAAGGAATGCTGCTGTGAATAACAGTATAGCTATGGAGGGAGGCTTATATATCTCTGTAGTAGAATGAGTAGAGACACGTTCCATCTAAATGCCCAAACTTTGGTCCTTTTGAGTCTGTCAAGGTGGAATGTAGCAGAGGATGTGGCTAAGCTCCTGAAATCTAGACCAAAGGGTTTGTGAGTATGAGAAAACTTATGAATTTTTCTTAGAGTAATAGCCCAGCCAAAGCATGAGGGCACTTGTATGTCACACATGTTGCTAGAATTTCTTCCCTATGTTTCAGCTCATCAGTTCAGTTTGTCTTCATGGATCCCAACCAACACCTCCCATCAGCTATGTGACTATGCCATGTGTCAGAGACTAATTATTTAGTTCTTAACAACACCCTCAATGCAAAAGTAAGTCTTTCCTCAAAGGAACTAAAAATCCTTTCTGTAATTCACACAGCACTCCTGTTAGTAACCTTTGAGTCATTAAAGATGGGAGTAATGCTCTTAGTTTTATCCTTCATATCTATATAATTCCACATGTTAAAAAGGACCTGATTTCTTCTTCTACCCTGACCCTTATTTCTAAAAGAGCAAAAAATTCCAAGTTGCCATTAAAAGTTCCGAAGGACAATATGACAATAAAAAAAATCATTTTCTACTAATGAGATAAGAAATTTCAGGAAATTCTATTCTTGATTTGGCAGGACATGAGTGGAGAAAGATTCTAGAAAGTGGGATATTTAGAGATAAAAGCTGAAGCCAAAATCAGAAGAAACAGACTCCCCGGAGTTCTCAGGAAGACCACAAAAGGAGAATAAGAAAAGATATTTTGGGGGGGAATGTTAGATTTGCTATCATCTCCTAGACCTAAACCAAAAAGAATGGGTCAAGTCCCCACAAAAGGAGGACCAGGTTAGGCCATCTCACAGCGATTATTATTGTAGCCATTATCCATAAAAATGAAGAAACTCTGCTTCCTTTACTTGTGTTCACCCACTTCATTAGCTCAGAGAACATTTCTCTTTTTTTTTCTTTTTTTTTTAAATTAAATCATAGCTGTGTACATTAATGCAATCATGGAGTACAATGTGCTGGTTTTATATACAATTTGAAATGTTTTCATCAAACTGGTTAACATAGCCTTCATGGCATTTTCTTAGTTATTTTGTTCAGACATTTATATTCTACACCTAGTAAATTTCACATGTACCCTTGTAAGATGCATCATAGGTGTGGTCCCACCAATTATTCTCCCTCCACCCATCTTCCCCCTTCCCTTTCTTCTTGGGCTATAATTGGGTTATAGCTTTCAAGAAAGCTATAAATTGGTTTCATAGTAAGATTGAGTACATTGGATACTTTTTCTTCCATTCTTGAGATACTTTGCTAAGAAGAATACGTTCCAGCTCCATCCATGTAAACATGTAAGAGGTAAAGTCTCCATTTTTCTTTAAGGCTGCATAATATTCCATGGTGTACATATACCATAATTTATTGATCTGTTCAAGGGTCGATGGGCACTTGAGCTTCTTCCTTGACTTAGCAATTATGAATTGGGCTGCAATAAACATTCTGGTACATATATCTTTGTTATAATGTGATTTTTGGTCTTCTAGATATATACCTAGTAGAGGAATTGTAGGATCTAATGGCAGGTCTATTTTTAGATCTCTAAGTGTTCTCAGAGACCATTTCTATTAGAGTTTTACTCGGCAAATTACAGTCATTATTTATAACGGTAACTATCCACAATATTTGCTGCTAAGGCAAAGCTAATAAAGTAATCTCTGATCCTCATAATCCTTGGAATAATTCTGGTTGTTTAAAATAACATTTGAATTCAAAACATCTGCCGGTGACCTACATTTTCTAACATGCAGGGCTTATTACATTGGATTTGATCTTTGGTTCAGATGTGTCTTTCTTCTCCTAATGCAACAATCATAACAATACCCTACCTTAATTTGTATAGTACCTGTTTATAGTTCAGAAAGTGATCTCATGCATGTTATTTTTACAATAATACATTGGTAACATCTTGATTTTATAAATAAGTAAACTGTGGCACTTAAGCGGCAAAGATAGGACTCAGAGCCAGACCTTCTGGTTCCAATTAATACTCTTCCCACCAACTAGTGTACAAATCAAATGCCCTGGATATGACACATGCTTCCTATGAGTCCATAAAAAGATGAAATGGTGACCGTTACTGGTATTGAGTGTGCATCATTTTATTGGACCATCCCAGATGTCTTGCTAAAATTCATCCTAAAAATGGCTACCATCCTTCAATACTTGAGTGATGTGACACCGTTGATTGACACAAACCCAGCTCAGACCTCAGGAAGAGTGGGGGAAAGACAAGTCAAGTCACAATCCAAATTAGTGCAGCTGCTCCTGCAGCAAGAGGAACACAATGTGGGCTTTGACTAACCTTTCAATGCCCTGTATAGCTTGAGCCCTGAGGGCGGTGCTGAGCTGACAGCCTGGAACATTGACCAACACACTGCAACTGACGTGTAAATCACCCTCTGACTAGGGGTCCCGGATCTGGAAAGGGAAATGTCATCTCTGGACTTTGTCTGTCATGTGTTTAAGCACAAATGGCCCCTCTGGGTATCTCTCTCCACCTTTGCAGATAAGTGACACCATGCAGGTAGAGATAACATTTGGGGGATTTATTCCTAAGACTGGCGATTAGTTTTTTAAGCATTCCTTCATTTGAAATTTAGTCACAATTTTTTTTCTTAAAATGCCACATCTTCCTATATCCAGACAATAAGATGCTAAGACCACATCTAATCAATGTATCAAGTATCTTCAGTAAGTCAAGAATTAGAGCTTGTTTTAGGAATCACAGAACTTCTGGTAACTTAATCTTAATCAACAACCTTATCCCTACTTGCCAATTTTTTCTTTTCTAATAATTTGGAAAAGATCCTTGCAAGGTCCTTGCTTCCTAGTACTTCTAGACCATCTGAACCTTTGGGCATGATCTTTTGTCCCCCTCTTTCCCATTGCTGATGACCATCTGCCTGGAAAAGCACCAACCCTCTTCTTGGGCACCACTTTCCCACCCTTCTGAGCCAACTCCTTACTTGGATTGTCATTTGTTGGCCCTTCCACTCTCCTTCTGCTACCACACCTACCTCGTGGGCTGAAACTCCTCTCTGCTGCCTCTGCAGCTGCCACCATCAGGGCCATCCCTCCCAGATGCTACTTCAGCATTCCAGGGCCCTTTAGCTGGCCTCTTCTGCATGCAGGTAATTTGGGCAAGTCATTATATCATCCTAACACATTCAATCTATCCCTGTAGTTTACACATTGGCCGTTCCTTGTCCCTTTAGGAATTTCACTAATTGTTTCTGGCAAGTAAGAGAAGCAAAACTAAAAGACAGCCACACTGGTGGTAACTTACTAGGTGTAGCAATTGTTGAAAATATTAACAAGGACATCAATATGTATGTCTAAAATGAAGTGTTTTGTCTTTCCTATTTTCACTCCTATTAACAAGGTCAATCAAGAGTTGTTGACAAGGTGACACTTAAATGTGTGTATGAATTTTATGACCATTTTTGATTCAGTAGGTTTAGGATAGGAACTGAGATTCTGCAGGTCTAAGACTTCTCCTAATGGTGTCGGGGTGCTGTCCTTGGACCACACATTGGGTGGCAAGGACCTGTACGTTACTTTCTAGAGACTGGCAGAGCAGACAGTGAGAAAGGGCAAGTCATCATACTTGTAATATAATTCAGATTCTTCTAATAATTTGTAAATATCTGGTAAAAACAGAGTTTATACACATGTACTACTGGAATTCCAATCATGTTTTAAGTATTCCTATCAATTGAGAATCAATGGAGTGTTCAAATAAATTAAATTAAATGTGACCTAAATTTTCTAGTTTTTGCTTTTCTTACTTTGCAATATGCAGACGATTGTAAAAAGTATAATTTGTGAACAAAGTACTACGCTGTTCTCTAAAAAATAATTGTTAACTTAATACATTCAGAATGAAATTTGGGTTTTATTTATTTATTTATTTATTTTTTAAAATACATGTATTTTATTATTCTTCATTACATTATTTCCCCACCCCACCCCTCAGTGGTAAGACAGAATTGATTTACAGAAAAGAATACAGAAAACACTAAAGCTCCTGGTAGAGGGAGAGAATTCAAGTGGGGAGAGAGACGCTCTCTCCTTTCCTCTCCCGGTCTTTCCCCGTCTCCTCCTTTAGGCCATTAGCCTCAGGGCATATATAGGTTTATGGGTTCCTTGGCCAGGAAACGAATGAATACAGTCCCTTCCACTAGGGGCAAGGTGAATGAGTGTATCAATGAATGGATACAGTCCATTCATGGAATTGAGGCCTAGGAAATTGACAAGAAATTGACCTAGGCATAGGAAATGGGGGTTCCACATTTAGTTCTAAGTGTAAAGTGAAGGAGACACCAAGGCACAGGTGTCTCCTCAGCAGTTGTCCAGCCTTTTTGGCTATTGGAGCCTCTGGTGGAACAAATACCCCTTAAGACAGAACCACTAATAATTATATAACAATAATATTACAATTTAAATCAATATATGGCCTATTATTTTGGAGAAATGTGGGCAGGCTTACTTGCTATGATATCACAGTTCGGTTATCACAGACACAGAACATTGAGATTTAAAGCAGTTTTCACATATTGTCCCGCTGAATTCCTACGGCCATCCCAGTGAGGTGTTCAAAAGGTTACCAATGATAAAGAAAGACAGCGGTTTATTACGGTATTATAACAGCCCACAACTGGAAAAGGAACCCGGTCCCAATGCTTGCTGTGCCCCACGCTCTTGTCACACTCGGCAGGATGTCATGAGGATGATGATGACAACAGCTAAGAGTTTACTAGGGAAATGCCAAATGCTACTCTAGCCAAACTGCACATCTACCCATTTTGTTTTTACTTTGACCCTGTTGTTTCATTATCACCCCAATTTTATAGGGAAGGAATCTGAGTCACAGACAGATAAAGTAACTGGCTTAAAGTCACACAGGTAATAAAGTGGCAAAATTGAGATTCAAAACCGTCTTGCTTCAGGGGTGGAGTTTTAAACCTCCACAGCAGTGTCTCTTGATAGCTAAGCATTCTAGGATTCCATGGACTCCTACCAAAACCCAGCTTTGTCCAGTCCTGGGCCCCATGTACTGTCTGCCTGTTTAGGAGTCAAGGGCCGGAGAACGCCATTTTCCCCAAAGAGAAGAGCACGAGCTCATCCCAGAACACAAAGGTTTCTGTGTGCTACTCTAAGAAGCAGGAGCGCTCATCTGTCTTCACGCATGAAGCCGAGCAAGGCGGCAGCAGGTATTACTACACTTCGATGGTACCAGAGCCAGAGCGAGGTTCAGTAATCTGCTGAGAGTTACCCTGGGGGTTAGTGGTGAAACCAGACCCACGATTAAATACCAGAGCACTCCACCGATTGAAAGCCACCATGTTATTACCCAAAGTATTAAAGTGAAGTGTGAATATAGTCTTGTCTTTGTGTACTAGCCTCTGGCTCCAAATATTTCTTCTTATTTTTACACCTGCATTTCTCCTGCTCTTGGCATTCACCGAGCAGATGCTGTATGTTTGCTATTACTTTCAACATAGCGTATCAGAGAAATGCCTACTGCCAACATTATGAGTACCTTGGCCCTCGCTGAGAGTGCCTTAAACTGATTAAGTTACACCTGGCTAAAGATCTCTTGAAACACTTAATTGCATAAAATTTGGTCCAGGTGAAACCTGACTTCTTCCTGGTTACATTCCTTATGTTACTTATTCACATGGGAGTTGGCTTCACTACCAGGCTCCTGATTGGTACTGATAAAAGACTACGGGTGCTAAGCGTACACAACTCTTTAATACGTTCTGAATGCTCATCAGAAATCCAAGGTACTGTTCTGGAGAATTTGCTGTATTGTTTCACTTAATTATTAGTACTTCTGGTTACCTTAAATCTTACACATAACTAAATTATTCATATTTCTATTTCTATGAATTGTATCAAACTCATGATTATCAATTACAGTGAAACCTTTGTAAGCTGACCACCCAAGGGACTGTAACAACTGGTCCACACACGGAGGTGGTCAACATAAGGAACGAGGCCTGTTGGGCTGATAGGCACATATGCTGCATGTCTGAAAATCAGCTCTACTTAGGGCAGTGCCTGTGGCTCAAAGGAGTAGGATGCCAGCCCCATATATTGGAGGTGGCAGGTTCAAACCCAGCCCTGGCCAAAAACAGAAAGAAAAAAAAATCAGCTCAACTTAAGGAGCTGGTCGAATAAGGAAGGTTTCCGACATGTCTAACAGGTTAATCACCTCTCATTTCAACATGTTTCCCCTCTTTGGCAAAGAACTGTGTACTTTTTTTTCTTTAAGATGATGACCACTGTTTTAGTTTCATTAGGAGTTATTGTAACATCAAAATACTTTAGACATATATGAAATAAATAGCTTTGTGACCCATGAGGGCACTGTTTTATCAATTAAATGAGGGCAGAATGTCTTCTGGATGAAAACATATTCTCTGACTCCACAATAATGACAGAAATCAACAATAGATTGGGGTTAGGGTTGGTTGTTTCTTCTCTACCCTGAATGCTGAGAAGGCCTGCTAAGGATAGTCAATTGTAGAAACAATAAAGTTAAAAAGAGCATTATGAAAAAAGTTTGCAGGTGTGCTGGGGTTTACGTGTGTGTGTGTGTGTGTGTGTGTGTGTGTGTGTGAGAGAGAGAGAGAGAGAGAGAGAGAGAGAATCTGTGTAGTTCCCGGCACAAAAGAGGCTCAAATAGTTACTACGTGCATGCATGCATGAATGAGTAAACATACCACACACAAATACATGTCAAACTAAGAATAACATCCTAACGTAGAGAAAGAAATCTTTCCCGGTTCTGCCAAAATAGATTGCAGTGCATTTCACTTTTCAATAAGTTGAAGGTTGAACTTTCTTTAGGCTGTGGAGGCAGTTACCTGTAATGGTCCATCTGAAGGGTTTCTAAGAGCACCATTTCTGGTTGAAACCTACAGCTGACATCTTTCACTGCGTGTTAATAGGTAAGACTTTTTAAAAAGGGATTTAAGCCCAAACAAGTATGGGTACTATTGACATAAACAAATTAATTTCACTGCTGCAGACTTTGGTCAAGGTACCTTACTCGAAGGCAGCGGTTCTCAACCCCTGAGAAAAGGATTAAAGAACAGGAACTGTATTAAAGGGCCCGGCATGAGGGAGGTTGAGAACCATTACTCTAAGGGGTTATTATAAGTCTGTATCCCTGGAAGAGTCTCCATGGTCACAAACTCATTTTGAACACATCTCTAATCACCATCCCCTCCTTATAGTTTGTTAATAGTTCTTATTATACCTCAATGTAATGAAATCTCAGATCTTTTCCCAAAAATCAATCTTCAGAACGAATTTTTAGCTATCGGAGAGGGTAAGCCAGGCAGAGAGCCTCAGGCCTCTAAACCTCCCACTCTGGGAGCCAAGGCGGGTGGACCTCTTGAGGTCAGGAGTTTGAGGCCACCTGGAGCAAGAGTAAGACCTCATCTCTACTAAAAATAGACTAGCCAGGCGGTGTGGTGGGCATCTATAGTCCCAGGTCCTCAGGAGGCTGAGGCAAGAGGATCGCGTGAGCCCAGGAGTTTGAGGTTGTTGTAAGCTAGGCTGACTCCATGGCGCTCTATCCAGGGTGACAGAGTGAGAGTTTGTCTCAAAATAAATAAATCACAATATCATCTGTAAAAAAGAAATCAGAGAAGGTACAAGGGCACTGAAAGGATGTTAAAATAAGAAAAAGCAGCACGAAAGAAAAAGGTTAAGTCACTTTAGAGTCTGACCCTGTGGAGCTCTGAAGGTGCCCTTCTTCCTTCCCCAGTCCCAAACGTCCCCAGTGCTGAGTCTGCACCGAACAGCACAGCCAGCCAGTGGGCCCTCATCCCTAAGTAAGGACCTCATTCCTTCTCAGGAAGGAAACTGTGCAAGACAAAAACAGAAAGGTCCGTTTTGAAGAGCAGAGACACAAGCAAGGATGCTGAGGCAGCAAGCCCGGATCTTAGCAAGTACTGAAAAGAATTCTCAAAGAAACGATTCACAAAAAGGGAGCCGGTATGTACTTCTCTGCCTACATTCTTTGACCTTGATTTTGGCTGCATAAAAGGAAATTCGGTAAAATTCTATGATTAAGTATTCTAAAACGTTCACATCTTCCTAACCTTTTAAATCATAAAGACTTACTGTATTATCTTATTTAGTCATCATGTTGAGCTAGATTATCTCTCCAAGCAGTGGAACACACTGCCCATTTTATACATAAGGAAATAGAAACTGGGAAAGGGTTAATTTCCCATGAATCACTTGACTGTAAGAGGGTGGCAGTGGGGCTGGAACCTGGCCCTTTACGCACCAAATCTCGAATGAGTGTCCAACTTTTTGGCTTTCTTGCACCATGTTGGAAGAAGAGTTGTCTTGGGCCACATATTAAATATGTAATTACCAATAGAAAGGTGATAAGCAAAAAAAAAAAAATCCATGCATAATTTTCATATTGGCTACCACAGGTAAATAAAAAATCCTTATATAATCCACATATTGCCTGTGGCTGCAGGTTGGACAGCCCAGGAGGGACTCCGAAGGTCAAATTAATTTTCATATTTGCACATTATATCAACTAATGTTGTGTAGAGTTATACGTGAACTCTTTGGGGTACTCTGAAGCATCAAACTTAACTCTGGGTGCTTCAAACAGATGCCTTCATCTTTTGCTTACCAAGAGAATTGTTATGAACAGTGAGTTTCCAATCTGGTGAGGTTTTGAACAGAAACTGCTGCCATGGTACACTGTAAAATTGTTACCCCATCTCCTCTTTTACAAAGCTGAAAAAAGTACGAATTATCTTTTTTCTGTCAAAACATATGGCCCTAACTACTTTCAACTGAAAACAAAAGCATGAAATAATTACCAAATGTATGACTCTGTGGCACAGACTGAAATGAAAAAAAAAAAAAAAAACTATGCAAATTGTCAACAACGATGTCCAATCAGCTGCCTTTCTGTCTGTTACCCATTCAAATACCGGCCTCCTCCCCCAAGCACAGGGCAAACTTTTAGGTAAAATCAGCCAGCAATATTTCACTGATCTGACAAGGAGCAGAGATTCTACCTAGCACAATGCTACTGGCTTTGTTACATTATATTGAAAAATATTAGACGGGAAGAATTTTTATTAGGAGCTAGTTGGGGAATTGAAGATGCACAACAAGCAGCGAGAAAATGTATGAAATTGTGTGGAAGTTTGGAAAAACTTTATGTGAAAAAAAAAAAAAAAAAAAAAAAAGAAGTAAAGAGACCTGCCCCATTAGAATAGGGTTATTCAAAGAAACTTCTTAAAGTGAGGGATTAATTCAAAGAGCAATAATATTCCTAAAATTGGTCTATACAATGGAATAACAAATGATCAAAAAGAATCAGTTTATGTCTTCAGACAAATTTAAAATATAATTAAGTTGGTTTTCTCTAATATTTAAATTACACATTTTTTTCACTTGACTGAATTTTTTTTAATTTTAAAGAAACATAATTTCAAGATCTGCTACTGACTACCTCAAATATTTTTCTGGAATAAGGAGAGTACAAATAAATGTAAATGACAACAATTTCTTTAAAAATGAAATTTATCCTAAGAATGACCCATTGATTTCTTTCTAAGAAATGTGAACTTTGATAAATAAATTACTTTGTTCAATAATTTTCAATTTTTAGAAACTGAAATGTAAAATCTGGATGATTTTAATAGTAAGGGACAAAGTTTAAGAGTCTTAACGTTGGATCAAATTAAAGTGAGAATGTCTTTACAAGAAGAACACAACAGTTGTACATAATAACAGGCTCAGAATTGACTTTTCTTTTTTCTTCCTTGATAAATTATTATCTAGTGAGAACTTAGAAGAAATAAGTAGAAAGGTTAAAAGAAGTCTTTTCTTTCTTCTGATGGAGAAACATTTATTAGCATAGATATTCTCTAATTAGGAAGCATTAGGTCCTCTGTCTGGAACTTCTATTCTTTAATCTGTATTGTCAATCGGTGTGCTGTGAAGAGGATCTTAGGTGTGCTGTGAACAGTTTTAAAGATCATTAATTAAATTATCTTTGAAAGAAGTTCAAAGCATAGTAAGTACTCTTTTTTTTTAATTTTTTTTTTTTTTTGATCAACATAATTTAAGTGTACCGTGGAAGTTTAACCACAGGTTCAAGTGTGCTGTGAGATTTAAAAAAAATATATATATATAGAAAACACTGGTCTAGATACATAAATGAATGTTTATATGTATAAAGTGGGTGTGTTTTTACGCATGTTTCTGAATGTGATACCACTAAAATTAAAGGTTTATACAATGTAGGAGCAGAAAGAGAGGAAGAAACTGCTTAACAGATATGGAGTTTTCTTTGGATACGATGAGAGTGTTCTGAGGCTAGACAGAGATGGTCATCACTCAGCAGTGTAAATGTATCAAATACCACCCAATTGTTCACTTCAAAATTGTCAATTTTACATTATGTGAATTTCACCTCAATTAAAAAACCAAAATAACACATAGCAGTGGACCCATCTGTAGGGCTATGAAATTCCAGTCGTAGGGAAGATAGATGGTGGCTAACCTTTCTTAAGCAGTAAGTGTTGTCATCAATCACTAGAGGGAAAATTTAGGTAAATAAGTAGCTATTATGTATTAGGAGAGGAGGCTGCTTTTTCACTGAAATAAAAACCGCTCACCAAGGTCACTCATGATTACTCTGTTAGCAAACTTCCTATTCTTTATTCTACCATGAAAACAAACCTATGATTTTTTCCCTCATTGCCAAAATGTTTTAAGGAAACCAACCAGCTATAGATAATGGTCTCTACTTATCTCTGAAGAGCAGAAGACATCTCTGAGCTTTGGTTCTATCAGTAATGAACTGCTCAGAGGCAGGCCATTTAACTCATCTCCTACTCTTACGATACTCATTTGGAGAATGGAAATCGTAACCTTGGCCACTGTAACAATATAATACGCTGAGAAAACACTTTGAAAATATAGAGGCCGCAAGGTGTACAACATGTCCAAAACACTAATGATCTGAAAATACTTTTCTTTGATAGTGATAAGCCTCAGTTTTCTAAAACTGAAAACCTCATGATATGTGGATAACCTGTTCAGCTCTTTTCTCTGGCAAGTCCAAACAGAAATAGGTACTGGCAGTGTAAACAAGGAGAGGGACATAGACCAAAGAACTTGCAGGAAAGAATGAGTTCAATAAGTTGCAATTAAACGAATTTCAACTTGTAAATTTTCCTAGCACTTTACTTAAGGAAGTCTTATCTTTTATGAATTACACAGTCTTGTCCATCATAAAATATTTAATACAATGGGCTCCTAGAGGTTATGGTTGTGGCTTAGCGTGGTGCTCTCAACACGATGGCTTGACCACAGTAGGTGCCTGATACACAGTCAACAAATAAGGGAAGAAACCAAAATAAAAGAGAACTAATCCCTTTCCTTACCTACAAAGCTTATGACAGATTTTTTTTTAGCATTAAAAGGCAGTATATTTCATGAATCCTTCTTTTCAGAAAAACTGTCCTCTCAGTCATGATTGGCTTGCTTAAGTATTGCAGATGTGGTGAACCTCTGGCCTTACACCAGGAAAAAGATGTCACATGGAGATAACACAGAGGTGAAAGATATTATGCTGTGATTCCCATTTTCCAGCTTTAGATGTACAAAATTTTTTAAGGAGCTCATCCATTTAGAATTTATAGATATCTGATTTGCTACATTTGTGATATTTCTACCTGAGTTTCTTGATCCATGGTTTTAAAAATAAAAACTGCATGAAACTATAACAAACTGAAGTCTGTGCTTTTAACTCCCCCACCTGCCCAAATTCATAAACTTAGAGAAGTCCCAGGTGAGGTAATAAGACCAAGCATTGCCTTTGATGGTATCTCCTAGTACTTCAGTTGATAGGGACTCAAGAACAGATCAGACTGACTGAGGAGGAAGCACTGCTCAGAATACAAACTTCAAGTCACACTCACCACTTGAAAAAACACCCCTTTCATTTGCTCATCTGTTCCTCCTACTCGTCCTTGGATCTGTTCAAGTCCCACTTCATCTGGTTGACCTTTACTGCTCACTCTGCCCTTTGCCTGTGTCCTGTCTCCTGCTGCTGTCTCCTCTAGGGTATTTATGGTCTGTTTTCCCAAATGCATTCCAACCCCTGGCATGTAAGTGCCTCACCCTTCTTCCCATCACTCTACATCTGGTAGATACGATGCTTGATGCTCATTTTGGGGGATGAGGATAATGACGATGATGATGGGGAATCATTTCATGGTGCCCATTCTCCCCTCCTTTACAAACTTCTTGCCACCCCCCACTACCTCAAAGAAGCTGCTCAAGAGCTCCTGGAGCCCACAGCCAAGTGTCACTCCACTTCTCAGCAGCCTCTGAAACTACTGACTCTTTCCTCCTCCTGATCAGATCTACCTCCTTTGGCTTCTTTGACTTTCCTTATTACAGTCATGATAAAATCTAAACTCCCTGACAGGGAACCCAGGACTATTTATCTTTTCAGCCTTATCTTTTATTATTATCCTTCTGCACCTAGACTCTGGCCATCCTGAACTACTTTGGGGTCATGGGATAAGCCATGCGCCCTTGTTTCCAGTTACAGCCCTTGCACTTGGCTGGCCTAATTCCCATTCATCCCTGAAGCTCTCTTCCTCCAAGGTCAAGGTGCCCTTCATGTGTCCACCTTTCGCAGCCTGCACTCCCTGATCAGTGTGTCATCTGATTACTTTAGAGTTGTCTGCAAACATGTCCATCTCCCAGCTGCTTGTTTAGTTATATTCTAACACTCGACTCATGGCAGGCATTCAGGGAATGTTAGCTGAATTTATTAACTATACTATCAAGTTTCTTGCCACCATCTGAGTCAAGGAGTTAGGAAAAGTATATTGAAATTCTTTTTAAAAAACATAACCAAAATAACTTGATCTGGAATAAGAAAGACGAGATCTACTGCCTCTCGGCAACTCTCTGTAACTGATAATCTCAGGAGATAGTGCTAGTCCAAAGACCAGACAGAGGATTTCATCCAAGTACATGGCAATGACTTACCATCAGTGGAGGAAGCCCAGAGCCCTGCCTATTTCTGTTCCCTAAATTCCCTCCCTGTGTTCTGCTTTCATACATACAGCCAGACGCTGAGGAGCAAGATATCCCGGCTCCAATGACCCTGCAATTGTCCAGGATTTAGAATCCCTGATGTTAGTGACCTTGAGTGCAATGTGGAGAAAGGAATGAAAACTTCCACTGGTTAGAGGTCCACAGAGCTTGGGAGTACAAAACCGAGCAGGAACTCTCAAGTCATGCTCTGAGCTTGGGAGCGTGAGTCTCTGCTCACTCTGCATTGCCAAGAAGGGGTATTGTTCATCTTCGTTGTGTTTTTACCTGTGCTGGTTTTTGGCTTCCATTTAATAGGCACTATTGTCTATGGGACCAGTCACTTAATAATAATTTATTTTCTTCTTATTACATGCCGGTCACCCCAAAGAAGGCCTTATCAGTATGACTGTTCCTAAGGTGAAGTCTGTGTTATTTTCTAAACTAGTCTGACACGAACACGCAGAGTTAAGAAAATGCTAACATTTGCATTTCCTTGAAAAGGGATACTATTTTTGAGCTCCTAATTGAAAAAAATTTAAACTGCAAATCATTAAGTTTGGGGGAGCACAGCAAAGGTGGCTCATGTTGAAGCACATGGTAAACTGATTTGCCATCGAACTGGAAGGCTAATATCAAGGATGCGTATCAAGCCGTGCTTTGTGTTTATTCAACGTCTCAAACTATTTTTCTAATGCTATGGGCTCAGCAAAACCCAAAACACATTTTTCTCAGCACTTCTATTTTTCAGCCCATATGTATTTTGAGAGAAGTTTAATTCATATGTTTCTGATTTATTTACATGCAAGTCATCAGAATGTTGTTTTGTATGAACTATTTGATGTCCAGAAGGCCTGTTGAGCTTTCCTTTGAGGTTTTTTTTTTTTTCCTTCCCCTCCTTAGGATCAGGAAGCCATGATTTGCAAATAGTGAAAAAAAAAAAAAAAAAAAAAGGTAAAAGAAAAAAGCTCATCGAAATCTTGTCTAATACTTTTTCCTCAAAGGTTCAAATTTTGTTCAAAAGTTAAATTGCATAAACTCTGAGTGCAGTTCCAACACTGGCAGACTTTATAGTTTCCTGCTCCTTCTTGAAGTTAGTAATGTCTTCCTTGTGGACATAAAAGTGCATATTTGCAATGTATGAATAAGAAGATCTAATGCTCAAGAGAGGTGATGAATGTTCCTAAGTGAATGCATTCTGTAATGTGGTATCTGGGGCCCAAGAGAGGAGGTCTCATCAAGAAAGGAAAGTGGTTCCCACCTCTCTAAGAGAGTCCTGTGACAATAGCACTATTTTTCATTCCATCAGTAATTCTGCAAGCATTCACTTTCCTCAAGTTATAAAAGTAACTTTCTGATTCAAGTGAGGTCTGATGGCTGTTTGCACGTGTTTTTTAAAAAACCATTAAACATGATTTTATAAATATTTCTCCCTTTGGGAATAACTGCAAACAACAGAGTCAGTTGGAGGATGTCCATATTCAGACTTCTGACCAAGCAGGGTTCAAGCTCACTTTAGGAGGATTTATCATCATTGACATCAACATAAACGTGATCATTTTAAAGAGTTATGTGGAACGTAGCAATATTTTAGAAGACTGAACCAGATTTTAATTGCAGTGAACAGTCTTTTCTTTGAAAGGAATTATACATGAAAAAGATAGCTTCTTCTGTAAGCTTTCTAAATTTTGATCTGAAAACCAAACTAATGTTGGGCAAGAAGCACACAGCCAGGATCTAACACTATCTCGTGTCTCTGCAAATATAAGCCCATATTTCCCATCAGACTCTGTCCTCTGTGAAGGGAGGCAGGTGAGGGATGCTGGTTAATCAGGCCGGCACTGAACAATTTTTCCCTATGCCACTTTTTCAAGACTGAGCTATCTCTCTCCCCTAAAACTCTTTTCCATAAAAAGTCTTCTCAAATCAAATCTCTCTCCAGCACAGTTGCTGTTAAGTGACCCAGCATGTTCCAAGAAAGACTCATAACCCAAACGCTACTTTCTTTCTTTTTTTTTTTTTTTGCTAGGAGCCCCTGATAGGATGATGTATTTCAGGAAAGTAACACGCTAAAAAAAAAACTGCCCTTCTCAATATTTCACTCTTTGAAAGCACCTACTAGTGGCATGGCATGTTAAGTCTTAAGTGATCAAACTGAATGACGGTTTAAGGTTATATATGTGTTTATTAAAAATCAAATGACTAAGTAGCCACTATTAAAACATATGACTAAGGTGAATTAATTAATTGCTACTTGCTCTGAATTCAAACATATCTCAGAGAACATTTACTCAATTGTAAGGAGAATGAAATAGCAATTTCAGTTAATCATTATTAAAAGAAAAAGACACAATCATTTAAGAAATGAATCTGTATGTTATATGGAGAAAGCTCAGACAAAGAAGAAAAGCGGCCCTAAGAAAACATGTCCAGCAACCATGAACGCTGTGGTCGGTTTTTTCCACAGACATCTCCCTCTGATTTGTCAACCTTTTTGTAGTTTTTACTACCTTTCAATCAAGATTAGCTGTAATGTGAAAAATCAATAAAAAGTGTGTCAAATACTATGATCAGGATTTAATAGCTGGCCTTCAGAACTAAAAATTCAGCTTATAGTTTGAAAACTTTTGGGGGGGACAAGTGTTTGCTTCCCCCCACCAGTCCTGGTTTGTTGGGTTTCAATGGAAAAGAAAGACAATGATGTTAATAGCAGCATTTACTCACGAGATACCACCCTATGTTTTCAGACTATACAAATTCCTAGTTGTGAGTAATACTTCGAAATGCAATAGCTGAAGTGAAAAAAGTCACAACCTCATGGGCTACCCATCTGTGGAACAGATTACAAGACAAGTGAATGTGAAAGCGTTATAGAAAAACGTTGAGTTTGAAACAAAAAATTTTCCTGGGTAACATTCAAAGTGCCTATAATGTTCTTTTCTCCTCTTTGCCTCTCTGTTCCCCAATATGAGACCTTGCCTTGGTGTATTCACAGATGCCATCCCTGCTGAGCAGTCATAATGAGGAGCCACTTCCTGGGTACCCCCTACTGCTGCAAATTTAGTAAGAGAGTCGCTGTGTATGGGAGACGGTCTGCAACATGTCCCATCTGAAGGGAAAGGCTCAGACGCGTAGACGCTACACTTAAAGGCCTGGGAGAGGCAGGCAGATCTCTCTGGTCCTCCAAGAGCTCTTTGCCCTCAACCTCCTGCCCCACACGGCACACGCCAAGTTCTGAGTGATGTCTTAAGTGAAACACACACACACACGCATTAATCTCTATGGCTCCTATTTTTCAGCGTCATTTCAATGTTTAACAACCTGAACTAATAGCTATCTTAAAAGATGTCCCAAGCTTCTGGAAGAAATCCAGCAGCCCGGCCCTATTTGTTTTTTATCTATAGTATTTGTCTGAGCATCCTGATGGACTGACGGACGGACCTGCACTAGGACAGGAGGAGAAGAGTGGACATTTTTTTTTGTTTGTTTATTTTAATTGAAGGTCCTTAATGTGGGCCACATGTTTCTGGTGGTTCATTTGGAAGTGCAGAGAAGGGGGCAGGGGGCAGGGGGCAGGGGGCAGGGGGCAGGAGCAGGGGGTGCAAAGTGGTAAGGAGTGGGGGGGGCGGGAAGGGAGGGAAGTGGGGAGGGGCTGCATGATGAAAAGACCAGTTCCACAAGCAAAGCGCATTAGCAACCCAGAGTGGAAAGGGCCGGAAGGAAAACCCACCCACCTCACCCCTGCGTTCATTCTATCAACCTGCAATTGCTGCAATCAAAACCATATGTCGGTTCTTCCAGATCTTTCTCACAGGACAAACATGCGAAGGGCCTCAGGCCTGGCATTGCCATCAAATGGTAATTGATACCATATGAGCCACAGAATAGAAAGACACATGCAAACAGCAATCCCTCCCCGCTGCACCCCCACCTTCCAATCCCCTCTCGGCCCCTGGAGAGGGATGAAATTGCAGGTCTTGCCGGGCTGCTAAGTGCACTCTGCACCATGAAAAACAAGTGTATGTGACTTCAGGAACCACCTGTAAATCAGAGAGAAAGGCGGGTCCGCTAGCCAAGAGCTCGTCCCAGAGAACAGGCGGAGGTGAAAGGTCACTCCGGGTTAATACAAGGTCATCGATCATGGGGGAAAATGAGCACAGGTGTGAAGCAGATCACACGCCTGGAGCAAGGAATGAATCCCCCCCCCCAACCCGCCCCAAAGCCCCAGTCCCACGGCACATCCGGCCTGGAGAAAGCTAGTTACCGCTAAGCCACATCTGTCCTCTCCTCTTGCCAGTGAGATAGTGGGAAAGTGGAAACCACTCCCCAATTATAAGGCAATTAGAAGAAAAGTGACCCCAATCCCGTATCTGCTGCACTCCTTCTATGAGGCTCTTTTTGCATCCCATTGTTCTCATAGCAGGAAAAAAAAAAAAATCAAGAAAGCCCGCTGAGCTGGAGGTCCTGGCAATTGCTGGTTGAATGTAATACAGTAGGTAAAATCCGTCTCTTATTTCCACCAACACTGACAGAACCACAAGTAGCATACGGCTCTCGCCTCTACATGTATATATTTTCTTATTAACTTGATCGGGCAGAAATTTGCAGAGATTTGTTTGGATTTCAAAGTCACAACAGAATGTCAGTTTCACAAACCGAGGCTCATTCTGTGGTAAAATGTACAGCTCTGGACTCAGCCGCTCACCACATACAGATATTTGTTCCAATTCCTCCAGCAGCCGCTTCTGAACAAACAACTAGCTATATTCTAAACACACGCAATGGGTCTAATTTTTCTTCCTTCTGCCTATCCCATTATAAGTGATATTTTAGTCTTATAGATCTTATGAAGTTTAAATATTTTCCAGATGGGACCAGGGAGCATAGAACCCTGTAAACACTCTAAGTTTTAAAAGGATCGACTTAAATACTTAAAACAGACAAGGAGGATGAGGACATTCTTCTTTTGCATCTGTAACCTAGTGAGCTAACACCGAAAACTCCACTAAAAAGGGGGACAGTTATCAATTCTCTTTTTCCTCCCCCAGATTCTCAAGGATGAGCTGATTCATCCTCGTTCAGGCTGTATCTATTTATATCTTTCTTAAGTAAACCTTTTCTGAAAAATAAATAAATAAATAAAAAGATGGTTTAAGCTCAATTTATAATTCACTACATCACAATGGTAAGAAAGGAAACCGTGGTTGTAACCTAATGACAAATTCCACCGTCTTGCAGAAGGAAAATTAATAAGGCCTATTAATTCCATACGTTTGCCCTGATCCTCGAAAGTCCTCTCTTCCTAAAAGCGTGGCCACAGAAACCCGGAACAAGGTGACATTTTCCAAGGACCCTCAGCCTAGAGGCAATCCGGGAACATTTATAATGACAGTCAGCACCGATCCAAGAAAAAAGGAAGTGAATAAATGAAGGGATAAAGTGACAGGGGCAGCGAATTGAAACGAAAGTTCTCGGGAATGCCAGGGGGAAGACAGAAGTAGTGGGAAGCGAAGCAGCCTAGTGTGGCTCAAGAGGTGTCCAGGCAGGCAGGCTCAGGATAAACCACTCTGGGGAGACTGTGACCTTACCTCTGCTTTCCCTGCGTGGTCCGGGCAACATAGCCCTGTATCTGAGCATCTGCACTGTTTAAATTTCATCTGCGGTGTTGTTTGCTGATTGGTCAGACATGGCTGACAGCATCAGAACTGCAATCTGACAGACAGGGAGCAAGGAGGACCACAGCACAGAACTCATATGGGGGGTGGGGGGAGAGAAGACTTCACACTGAACAGATGAAACTCAGACCCTCAGACGTCTGCTGGAGGGCCTGCGGCTGGCCTAGGGGTGGGAGGGCCTAGCATGAGACGGGGAGGGGAGCACAAGCCCAGCCACCCAAATGACCAAGCGCAGTGTCCCCTTGGAACCAGCTGCATCTGGACCACGTTTAGAGGCTCCCTCTTGCCACTCCCAGTTCCTGTTACCTCTTGAGAATAGAGGAAGCTTCTCTCCCTGGATGCCTTTTCTTACGGTTTGGGATACTACAATGGTATTTTTTAATGTATTTCTTTCTCAAAATTTTTGACATTTTCCTAAGGATACAGAAGCTACTAACAAGAAAGAGCCCAGTTGAATAAAACATCCTATCCAGATTCTTGCTGTGTAGAGGAATAGCCTCCAATCTGATGGAATTCTTTAACTGTTTGACAGCAGTAAAACAAAACAGTAAAGGAAGAGACAGAAAGGTTAAAAGTGTTTGGAAATGATACATGACCTTGCTGATCCAACAGAAGGAGAAAAGAAATAGATGAAAGTGGAAGAGAAAAGATAAACCAGTACTACTTAAGTTATGTGTCTTTGTTCTAACCCAAATGCCAATTTCTTCTCAGGTAAGCAGGAACTGCCTGAGACTCACTAAAAGCAACAGATTGCCCTGTCCACCGGCTACTTCCAGTCTTACTCCCAGCACGTACACACAAACACACACGTGTGTGCACAAGCATACGGCTGACCCAGTCTACCAACAGACCAGTATAACTGAGCTTACCTGTTATAAAAGTAGCATCGCTTTCCCTTCTGAAAGTTTATATGTAGGATTATCACCTCCAATTAGGGATCAGCATTAGTCTATTTGAACCCTTGCCTCCATGGCCTTACCACCAAGAATCAAGACTGCACAACTCAGGGAATGGGAGGAGGCAGGGTAGAATCAGTAGAATTTTAAAATCCAAGCAGACTTCCCCAAGGCTCAGCAAAACACATTACTTGCAAATTTCCTTTTCCCCTAATTTCTCCTTTCCCATCATTCTTTATTAGCAGAATTCTGGGGAAGATATCATCAATTCAATAATAATTACAGAAGAAGAAAAGATACAAGGTGAAGCTAGGATAGCAGAGCAATAACCAAAACTTCACACAGATAAAAATAGCAGGAAATAGAGGATTAAAAAAAAAAAAAAAAGGACCGGAGAGACCAGGTTATTAAAACTAATCAGTTAAATGCAGAGAAAGAAAGAAAAAGATGCTTTGGTTGAGGGGAAGGAAAAGGTTAACACAACATGAAAATCAAGATTTAATAGAAATTAATCTTTGAAAAACACCATCACGGATTGGAAATGAAGTGGGAATAGAGATATGGGAGAACAGGATAAAACAAATACATCTGACTCAAAATGAAATAAAAACTTTAAATGGCTTCCCCGCCAAAAGAAAGAAAAATCTCATTTTCTTCCTTTACGTGCAAACACTAGTTTTACATGACCTAATTTTCTAAATAAAGCTGGAAAGACCACTGAAATCTGAAGAGGCAAGGAAAGTGTATTAGCATAAAAGAAATGTACATGAAAATTGGAGCAAACAATTGGAGCAGTAAAGCAGTGAATGTAAGTAAAACTAGAGGGTCTGGGTCAACGTCCACAGAGGACACAGTTGATGGCAAGAGAACCAGCCTAGGAGGGAAAGACCCAGGGGGCTGGATTTCATTCCGAGAAGAATAAGATGAAACTCACTAGACAAGCGTACAGAAACGACTCAACAACAGAAAACACGAGCACAGACACAGGAGCGTGAAGTGAGGACAGAAGAGGCACAAACAAATGTCACTGCAATCAGATGGTAATCGGAAAAACAGAAAACAGTCTGTCAGAAGCACAAAACAAGGACATCAGGATTCATAAAATTATAAATGCAATTTTTTCTAAATCTATGCTGTTCAAAAAAATTACAGGCTGAGAAGATTATATAAAAACAAAAAGTTAACCCACTTTAAAGTTAAAAAAAATCTGCATAACTTCCAGTGTCTATTTACAATCGCATGAGACAATGATAAACATGTCATCCGATGGCCTTACTTTCTTCAAATTCCTTGTCAGGAATGAGCCCAAGTAGTATAGGTGATCTTTTTTGTGACACTCTTCATTATCTAGGACAATCAAGGTGTAACTTCTTTTAAAGCTATGTAAGCATCTCCACTGAAGACCCAAGGAAATCTTTGGTCCTTATTCAAAATGCTCAAACTACCCAGGAGATAAAGGAAGGATCAGTCAAGAAAACACCATTTGAGAAGATTGCATTCCCAGTGTTAGTTCTGAGAGGCTGACAGCCTTTCAAGCCCCTGGCCTGATTTTTAACTGAGTAGATCAAGTTGGTTTCAATGGTAAACCAATAATTGCATATTTGGTGGAGAAGTCTACCGTTCTGTCAAGCAGCAAAGGAAGCAGGGTGACAGCAGTATCAGGTGCTGGGATGCAATAAAAACAATGAGGAAAGAAAATGTTTGCTTTTTCTGTCAACTGAGATGTCAGTACCCATTAATAAATCTATCTGCTAAATCTACTCTTATTCATGTGGGACATCACCAATTTAAAGTAAAATAAATTATCTTTAATTAAATGGAATTGTCGTCTTCCTCCCGCTATCATCCCCAATTATTATATCTTAATCAGCCCTTTAGGGAGGAGGAAAGAGAGAATGCTGAAAAGCACATGGACTATAAACAATTTCTCTTTCTGTCAACGGAGGAAATTTTAAATTTTAATTATTGATTATAACAGTAAGTTTTGTACCTAAATAACGGAAACCATACAATTTTTTGTCAGTTGCAAAAGGGAAATGGCACATGGTTACCTCAACAATTTCCTTTTATTCTTCCTCTGTGAAAATTTCAGAAATCAGAAGAGGCCATTACAAACTAAGAAAATTATCTATTTAAATTGAATCCATTACTTTTATTTCCAGTTCGAAAGTACCCATTTTTAATTAATACTTTAAAATACACAGCACTCACTGAATGCTGGCTATGGTATTTTTAGGTTGTTAAGCTTTCAAAAACTAGGATTACTAAATGGTGTCAATTTATGTTTAGACAAGAACGGCATATACACTTTAAATATTAAGACATGTAACTGGATAAATGTGGGAGGCTGATCTACTTATAAATACTTATGACTTCTCCTGCCCCAGTTCCCAACGACCCCCCCCATTCCCTCTTTTACTTTTTTTTTGGTGACTGCACCCGGATTCTAACAAAAGTAATGTGTATTTTGACAAAATGATATGTCTGAAAGATACACCATTATCAGTCCCCATAGTGAGACAATGCCCTCCAAAATAAATGACGAAATCAACAAGTAAGTGAAGCAGTGTCTTAACCCCCCAAAGGCACAGAGGTGAAGTATTTTCCCAGGAGTAGCAGAGAATGAATTTAGGGGCAATTGGGCAAATTCCTGGAACTATGCCCCAATTCCCAACAACCGGGCTGGTTTTGGTTGGTTGGTTCCCTTTTCGTTCTAACTGTGGATTTTGTGAAGGAGGGTGGAGAGTTTTCCTGTAGCCTTCTAAGTAACAACAAAATCAACCACTGACATTGGGAAATGAATTATTAACTAATTATGTATTCCAGACAGAAGATCAACTTATCTTCTGTCTAGAATAAACAGGTAGGGGTATTGACTGTTTTCTGACTGCCTAGTGTTACTTTTAAAAATGTATTTTTTTCAGGGTGTAGTACTGTTTTCATTTAGCATGCCTTTGAATTGCCGCCTACAGAAGTAAAAAAAGAAACCACAGCTATACAAGCCTGCTGACTTTCTTATAAAAGAACCAGTTTTAAACTTGTTTATACTACTGATTCCAAATGAATTCAAGATGGTGGCTAGTTAAAGAAAGAGAGCTCATGCCAGGGAGTTTGATCAAAGAACTTCAATTCAGCAATGTTCAGTTTTAATTGACCACTAATTAAGCTACATTAGTCCAAGAAAGGTCTGTATCACTTTGAGTAATAAAGAAAAGAATTAATTTAACCCTGTGTCAGTCAGCTTTAGTAAATTCATCTGAAAGCAACTTCTCAAACGACAGGCATCAAAGAGGTGTCTGGTGTTAAATGCCAAAAGTGGTCTACAGAATTCAGAGAAGACCAGGAACTCGGTTTCCAAGTGTATTTGTTACTTCGCTAGTGATGTCACCTTGCAGGTATAATTATCTTCATTACAGATACAAAGATGTCAGCTTTACTCCCTGGGTTGCAAAGGGTTGCTTTAAAATTGGATTCAAAACATGGCATCATACCAGCCACAGTTTTAACTTTCCTGTATTCTAGACAAAAATAGAGTGGATTTGCAAAATCATGAGAATTTTCAAAGGCTTGGAACTCTCCTTCTGGGAAAAGTGAGTTGAAGACGGAGGGGGAAAAAAAATTAAACAACTGCAATAACACCACCAAAAAAGCTCATTATAATTAGGAACCACAAGCTATGACAACCGTGACAGCAGCATTAAAAGTCCATGTGTTAAAATAGTTCAGTTCTGAAAATCCAGTTGCAAAATCCTTATTTTCCCACACATTGCCCATCAGAAATTTTCTTTTCTTTTCTTTTTTTTTTGCCCACAATTCTGTTAAACAATTTTAAGAAAGGGAAAAGAAATCATAAAACAGCAAAAAATTCCATTTCGGGATTTAACATCAGAAGGTTAAGATATAAGGATCACACTGCTTTATAACTTGGTGTTTATGACTACTCAAGTCCTTCACAGTAACTCAGAGGTGAATGACCTATGGTCTTATGACAAATGTCAAAAAGTAAAATACGTTTAAATTTTGTAAATAAACCCAAATGTCAAGGGCATGCTGGCTTGCTTCGGTTACATTCATAACTCTCACCCTCTAAGCCAAAAGGGCCAAATACTCTTGAAGAGCAGTTATCTTCCTGGCCTCAACACACATTATATTTTGTCTTATAATGATTTCTGGCAAGCAACTACTGCATTTTCTACAATAGTATTTAATGAATAACATTTCCTTTATCATTCTGCCAGTACTCATTAAAATGCACTTGTTTGTGAAATGCAATAGCTAGCTATATGAAACCAAAATATTAATGCAAATTGGCACTTCTAAGTTTAAAGCGGTATTTGCATAACAGGAACTAAACAGGGTACAAGCTGAACGAGTGCAGAGAACACAAATGCTGCTCTTAATACCACAATTATTACCAAGAACAATGATGGCTTGCACATACCCTCAAAAGCCCAACGAGAAGCATCTGGCAGTCTGTGCCACCACAGGCTCCTGGTGTTCCCAATGTCTGGTTTGCACCAGCAAGAGGATGACCAGGATGTTCTGCAATCATGGCACTTATTAAAGTAGCATAGGTGTAAGGCTCTAATAAACCTATCCCTGTACTTGACAATAGCCTAGGGCTGGCCCCTTCCTCCACTGCCACCTGGGGTTATCACAGAAAAATAAATCAATACAGATTTCGGCACGCACCTATGAATGAGAGTGGTCTTCAGCCACACCGACATTCACTAGGGACATTTGTCCAACTCGGTGGGGCAGGGAACAAAAAATGGTATGGACACATTTATGTACATGTATGTACTTAAACTTACATAAACTACAAACACCCCACAAGGCTATTTGGGACAGAAGGAACCTTGAGAAAGGCGACATTAAAAAAAGTTTCCACACTCAATGGCTCATTCAACAAATATTAGTTCAACACCTCTACACAAGCATATTGTTGTACTAATCCTTGAGGGGAAGATAAAAAATTGTTCCCCAAATGCTTAAAAGTTTTTCGAGGGAGACGTGATACAATTTTATAATAATGTAATCATGTTAGGAATTAAGTGAGCGTTAAAGATAAGACGGGCAGATGTTTTCATTTATTATAAAGGAACGTTTGGGTTATGTGAATAGATACATATAATTTAACTTACACTAAAACGCTACTTTTTTACTAAAACAGCCAGAATGGAGGCCCAAGGTGAAACCTGAGGCCAGCTCTAGGGAGCACTCTCCTTAAAGGAGCACTCTCCTCAAGGGTCCAGCCGAACATGCCTGTGGTGGATGACTCATTCATCTGACCACAGAAACATTTCTTGGTTATCTACAGTATGCTACAAGGTATACAAAGACTCATTAGGACTGCTACAAGGTATACAAAGATTCATTAGGATACAGTCCCTACTGTTGGAGGATCTCACTGGCTGAAGGAAGGAGATTCAAGGTCCCTACTGTGTTCAGACAAAGGGGGTATCCTCTGAAAGTTTGTATAAATCAAATTTTAAATTTAAATCACAAAGAGACAAATACAATTAACATAAATATTTGTGGAAACCGGTATAAGGGAGCATTAAATGTCAGTTCTTCCGATGTTTGCTGACTATTATGCAGAGAATAAGGCAAAAATATCCTGTTGGGCTACAAGAGGCAGTAGCCTACTCTGGTTCTGCCATGATCATGTGATTTGGAGCAAGTTATTTAACCCCTTAATGCTGCCATTGCCCAGACCAGGAGCTCCCAATAGACCTTTCCGCAATGATGCAAACATTCTCTATCTGTGCTGTCCAGTGGAGGAGCACCTACCCAGTGCTTGAAATCTAGCTAGTGCAAATGAGGAAGCAGCCTCTTTAAAAATTCTACTTAATTTAATTAATTTACACTTTAACAGTCAATAGCCACCATGTGGCTAATTCCTATCTCACTGGGTAGGGGAGGGTAAGCCTGTGAAATAGGATGACAACATTTGGAACACCTGCCTTACAGTCGAGAGGGGGCAGTGCCATCAGATTAGAAGGGGGTGGGGCAAACGTTCTGACCCATCCGATGCTTGCAAATGCATTTCATTGGGTGTTAATTATTAGTACAATGAAATATTTACGGTAGGTTTTATTTTAGCTATAAAGAAAAGTCACAGTAAGTTTGATTTTATACTCCATAAATGTTGCACAAATAACACCCAGGCAAACTTCCTGAAGCCTGTTCAAGAAACAATGCAGGTTCTGCTTCTAAAATTGTTTAGGGGATTCAACTGAGACACGTGGAGTGTAAGAGAAACACTGAGAGTCAAACATAGATAATAAATGATTGATCAAAAGGAAAACAAGGTCAGCGCTCCCTCAAAGAGCTTTCACCTTAAGTAAATTCACAATTTTAAAAAATGAACATCTCCTAGAAACAGAAAGAGCAAAAGAAATTATCATCAGTGATGGAAATCCTTATTACTTGTCTGATGCACACACACACACAAATTTTAAGTTCCCCTTTTAGTTCCTCACTTTGAGTATGGACAGCCCTGTACAATAAAATGTGGAAAACAGATCAAAATAAACGCCAGCATAGGGCAAACCTGTCAGATGGCTCTAGATGTGGTACCCACAGTAAACCTAAAGTCATCAATGTGGTTTGACCAGATCATGTTGCACCAAGCTGCACAGGGAAACAGGAAGAGAGAAATGCCAGTGGGATGGAATTGAAATTCCCTGAGCTACTGGATTAAGGAATAAGTGAAAACGTGTCTGCACACCAAAGATACACTGCGAATAGAGCCGCCATTCCTGTGCCCAGCTGCCATCTCTACTCTGATCAAACCTTGGAGAACCTTGGAGAGCGCGGGAGGAAACTGAAGAGTGGCACAAGTTGCTGTCAGTCTCGGCAACTGTCTCCAAGACTTGGCACCTAAGGGGTGAGGTGTGTTTCTGGGTTCTACAAGTTGGCAGGTGTAAGACTCTGCCACCAGATCCTGCCACAGTCCTCCACAGGGTGCTGGGGAAGGCAACTGAGGTTTCAAAATCACTCCCAGATCACTGCCAAGAATGATCCCACGTGGATGGAAGCACAGCAGGGGCAGGAAGAGAGATCCCAGGTGTGAGGAGGTGAAGAAGCCACATTTCTGGGAAAGCTGAAAACAGCCTTTAATGTTGGCTTCAATATTTAATCTTTTCATGATAGAAAAGAAGTCAATTTTGGTGGGAACAGTGTCCATATGTAACTCCTTTTCTTCTTCTTTATGTCTTGGAGGAAACAAAAATAGAAATCCACTTTTCTTCGCATAGTAGGATTCAGACCAACCGACAGTTACGCTGATGAAGAGTTCAAAGTATTTTAAAGGTAAGACGGAAGTGTATACACTTAGGGTTTACAGACATGGACACTGTTGACTCAACACGTTCTAACAGCTGCTTCGAAGCCACTCGAGTTGGTTCACAAAGAATGCACTGTATTTACAACGCTGCAAATAAAATCTCACGTTTTCATAGTAAGTGGTGGAAATACCTGGACGGTGCTACAGGTAGTGTGCTATGCCAAAAAACCAAAGAAGGAAGAAGAAAAAAAATTATGTAACGAAAAAGAAAAGAAGAAAATGTTAGGAAAGCCTCTATCGTCTATCAATGCCTCACAATGCCATGATTTAATTGTTAAGGTCCAGATGTTACTTCTGAGGCAGGACTTCTCAACTTCAGCACTACTGAGGGCTGTTCTATAAACCCAGAATGTTCAGCAGCACCCCTAGAACTAGATGTCAGGACCAAGCCCCTGCCCTATCCCCACAGTTGTGTGCTCCCCCGCGGGGGGGACAGCACCACTGTTCTAAAGATCTATGTTTGTACTCAGCCTGTCAGCAACAAATACCCACTTTGATTTTCTTAAGTCTTCCTATAAACAACAGCCTACTCTAGAAGTATCTTCCTTCAGCTAAGCAAGGCAATAGCTATTTCCACCCAGAATCACTTCCTTAGTATGTGATATTCTGCCTTTGTGATTTTATGATGCCCAACAGTCTGAGCCTATAACTCTGAAATAGTTTCATTCTGAAACTTTTAGAACCGACCCTATAGTAATTTTGATTACGGGATGGAAAATGTTTTGTTTTTAACAATCTCATTCTGAACTATCTGCAATAATCAAAATCACAGAGGGCCTAAAACTTTTCGGTGAATTATCAAGTCTGAGTAATAAATACTTGGCATTATCTATTACCGCGTAGTTATGTAATCTATCTACCCACCCACTCACCCATTCCTACTTTCCCCGATCCAACCACACATTTATCATCATAAAACCTGTCATGCTTTCAATTCTGATTGAGTTACATAGGTTAAAAAGCGTAGGACCAGCCAAAGAGTTTAATCGACATAGCTCCCTATTGGCAATGCATCTGTGAAGGCACTGTCATCTATAAATAATTCTACATCAGGCCAGTTATATGCTTTATACACCACATGGTCTGCGAAACACGAAAACACCTCAATACCTCAGTGTGTCTAAGTTTTGGTCAATTGGTTACATTGTTAGACAGGGAATCTACTGCCAGGCGCAAGATTGCAATATTGAGTATCCTGGGAAGGTAAACCTACTTCTAAGTAGATCAACCAAACTTAGAACCACCACCGAACTTTAAAACAGGCCCGTTAAACGGGTCTGCAAAGGGAACATGACTCCAAAGACCTGTGTTAGCCTAAAGCTCCACAGACATCATCTGTTTCTCCCTTTTCATCTGTTTTTCTTTTTTTCATCACCTAAAAAACGATGGAGGAAAAGTCATAAAACCAAAACTTCCTCCAGAAGGAACAATTCAGTGTGGTTTTACACTTCTCAAGGTCACATCTGAAAGGTAAAACGACTTCTCCAGTTCAGAGGTTAGGACTGCCTAAAGATTCACAAGAAAGTTATCTCTCTTGAAGTTAATTAAGTAAACTGAATCCTAAAAGGGTTTATCAGCAAAACTGATACCGTAAAGTTGGGCCAAGAGGATGTACTGAAACGTAAATGCATTCAACAATCATGCCTCTATTTCTAGCAGTTTTGGCCCAATGACTGGAAGCAAGCAAGAGGTTTGCTGCACTTTGCAACCTCTGGGAAGTAGGGTTATCAGACTCACATCAACACATTTAATTTTACAGTTACCTTATTTAAGTTTTTGAAACGGCACAGGTCTTTTTCTCAGGTGTTAATAGAAAAATCAATGTTAAGTCACAACAGCTGTGATCATTTTAAATATCACAGCTGTCATGAGTTGAAAATAACCAATCTGAACGTACAAGTTTCTGCTGCAAATGTAACAAAATTAAAATGTGATGGAATTTTATCTTACTCTCTCCGAAGCTGAATGTCTAATACAATAGCAGAATAATAACTTATTTGCTTTAAAATAAAATCAGGTCCCCATTTCTTGGCTGACCCAGCCAACAGATGTCTTAAAAGAGCAGAGAGGAACATCGTTTTTAAGGTGTACTCTTTGGTAACTGTGGAACATATTTAATTATGGAAGTAGTATCAGCTCTGGAAAGACTGAGTTAAATAGTTGATATCAAAATTGAGAGTTCATTTATGTAAACGTTTTACTGTAAAGCCAGGGGGGGAGATTAAGTGGAATCCATGCTACACATTAAATGTTATTAAAGTCTCGGAATTTACATTATTACACAGGACAAAGTCTAAATTCATATGAACAATGTTAACTAGTATCTTACAGGAACGAATGGCATTGTATCCACTTCTTTGTAAATCCAACTAGCTAACTGAATGAGGTGAAAGAAAGATACCTCTTCCCCTATCAAGCCAAATCTAACGTCATTATATTTGGAAGACTATAATGACATTATCCAAGAACCTATTTTTTTTTTTTTTTAAAGGCAGGAAACAGCAGGCTACAGAAAGTTTAGGTTTCTCTGGGTGCAATGAATTGTGGACAACCAATACCCAAGAAATCCTAGAATTCTAATATCAGGCAATTACCACCACCTATGTTCCAGGGAGGAACAGGGCTCAAATGTTTGCAAAATGACAGTGCATGATTAAGAAGAGGAAATAAACTAAAGGAAAAACACAATCTAAAGCATTGGAAGTGTTAGACAACTGACATTATGCTTTAAAAATTTTTCTCAAGGTCTCCTAACCTTCTGACCAATATGTAATTATGAAATAAAAATCTAAAGATTCAATTTTCAACCCGGATCATCAATCCTACCTGAATTAATTTACCACTTCCCTCTCCCTCCCGCCCTGACAGGTTCACAGAGTAGTGATGAAAAGTGGGTGATATGTGTAACTAAATAACTTCTACTAAAAGACTGGTTAACCCTCCCTCCCCACCCCCATTCTGCTTAGGGAGGTTTAGTATAGTAGGTACAGAGAAGCCCTAACATCCCCTATTATTTGCATATTAATTTCAAAGCTGCATGAAAAACATTGTAGTCTTTTAATCACATCAACACACAAAAAGGCACTACAAAGTGAAACTACACTTGTTACACATTTATCCCAACCCCCACATCACACAAAGGAAGCCTAAGGAAACAGCATCCATCCAGCTCCTTTAATGCTGAGCCTCCACTTCTGTAATAACAGGTGCAGAAATAATGTGCTGGCCAATCAACTTTTTTCTCTGATTTGTCAGTTTAGCTTAATAATGCCATTAGGAATGTAAACATTTCTGCAATTTATATTTAAAAGTCAATAAAATAATGGGGTACAGAATTTATCCTTTTTAATTTTTTAAGTAATACATTTGATTATTTTAATCATGTCAGTACTTAACTGGATGGGGTTTAAATATGCATGTAACATCAATTTAATTTGTTTTATTCGTTAGAAAAGCTATTGAGTCATACAGCATTATTCTCCCTTAAAAAAAAAAAAGAGCACACATTGTAAGAGAAAGGAGTACAGACACTTCTACAGTTTGCTTCCCTTCTTGGAGAAGGGATCCCTGTGCCTTCCAAATGGCTTTTATTATGAGCATTTAAAAATGGTAACCAAAGAAGTGAGGCTCCAATGCACACTCACTAGATGGCTAACAATAAAAAGAAAAAATGTTTCCACACTGTGGATAAACTTTATTGGGCTATAGTAATAGGACTGTGGTTGGTAAATGCATCAACTATTTTTAAAATGGTGTGAGAGTTTTTCCCAGCATAGCAATTCCCACTTGAACAGGATCATTATTGGTGTAGTCATTCAGTACTCTATAATTCTCACCCTTAGGTTTGTGGAGGTGAAAAAGCCAAGTCAAATGTTAGCCACCACTGTTAACATCCCCTATTCATTTTCAGGTCAGCTACAATGGAAGCAGCTGGAATTCAACCCTCCCTCCTCTGTCCTACCGAATACTTTAAAGTGCCCTCTCTCAAGATGAGTGTAATTTGGTCTCCAGGAAAGCACAGTGCTAGGTCCCTGGAGGATGCCAGCCAAAGCCTGCATTTTTTTGGTGGAGCCTGAAATTAGACCATCATCTCTGCTGTGCCTGCCTCTGACTGCTCAGGTGTTGTAACGTGCCCTTTATCCCAGTGCAGGGGGGTGGAGATGGAGTGTAAAGCAGCATACTCTCCCAAGTAAAATGTTAGAGGTACAGTGTCACTTTTAAGTCATATTTGAATGAAATGCCCTGAGGAGTACGTGCACATGTCTTTAAGAAATTTGGAAGAAGACTGAAGAAAACCAGCTGACTTGAAGCAACAAGATGTTGGACAAAAATATCACAAATATGAACTTTAAAATTCTAATCAGAATACAGTATTGTGACATGAATATATCTGTGAACAAAAGGTTATAGTTTGGAAACTAAATCATAGATCTTCAGCATACAAAAAGGAAAAGTCTTCCAAAGTTTAAGTGGAGTAACGTTGAATTCTTAAATAATTTTCAAGCTCCAAACCAGTACATTCGATCTTAAGAACTCTTCTTCAGAAGAATAAATTTGTTTTGCTTAATAAATGCAGTATTATTTACTTGAAACAAAAACAAGCCAAATAGCTTATTATAAATTTTAAAATGTTAAAAAGCCTGCAAAACGGGAAGTTTTCTGAAAATTCCATGTATAACTTTTAAGCAGATTACTTCATACTATAAAGGACAATTATTTTATAGAAGAATTTCCTTCAGTTTTGTCACTTCATCTTTTTCTAGTACACAGATAATTGCTTTGTTTTTAGAAATATGATTTCCTGAATCATATAAATATCATATAAATATATAAATTATATAGTTGTAAATATTTTGAAGATGAATATACAGATTTACCTTTTTTCAGTAATCAATAATGCTTATCACATACAACTTTACCCTGTGCCACATCCCTTAGGTTTGAAAAATTAAGGGCTAATAAAAAAAAAAAAAGACCAATCAAATATATAACAACTTAAAAATATTTAAATCTAAAATTACTTTTAAATTATATTGGCTGTGAAAAAAAATGAGCTTTTTCATAACTGCTGATTTTGGGGTGGAGGGTGCCCAGTAATCTTCATATATGTTGTACTGAAAGTCTCATAGGTACAGAGCATGCATTTAAGTTTTCTATTGTAGATCAAACATGTGCCTTTCCTGCATTTTCTTCTTAAGGTAAAAGTAAATCTGGATTCAAACAACTTTTACAATTGCCGCAACATTATCTAAAATCTATGTATTTTCACTGGATCAGAAATTAAGAATTTCATTTGATGGATCCCTGATGCTAGCTCCCTGTTCATGTGAATCTCCTACAAGAGTGATTCTAAACAAATGATACTGGAGCATTTTTTTTTAGGTGGCAGAGCAGGGATAAAAGTTTCAAGTAGGCTTGGAAACACACATACCATTCATAATAATGAAATACGACAATGTCTCGTATCAGACTACGACAAAGACATTAAAGAAAAAGTTAGAAGGAAGAAATCACTTATTCTCAAAGCCTCTATGGTGGTACTGAAATTTCAATAAAAAACAAAAAACAAAACAGCCAAGTAGGGACTGTAATGCAAACCACATTTATAGTAGATCAGGAAACAGATGATTCTTCAGCATAATTTCCTGTAGATCAGTTGGAAAGGTATTTAAAGACTACACCAGCTATTTTGTCCTGACCACTTTTCTCCCCAACCCTCTTTCCCCATTCCAATGTCATTCCTCCGAATTCTGCTGGAAACAACGCCATCACATAGCGCTGTAAGGGTGGTTATGAATTACCAACACTGTATTTAAAATGTTCAAGTCTATCAGAAATAAGAAATTAAATAAACCTAATCAAATAGGTAACTGATCCATATTTTCTTCCTAAGAAGTTTAGCCCCACAGAAATGTTCAAATTGGTATCTCACTCAGGGATTTTGAAAAATTTAATCAGAGGCAGGAAAGCAAGATGTAGCCACAATAGCAAGATCAAGGCTGGTGAATTTTTACCAGCTCAAATCTAAAGAATAAAGTCAACATAAGCAATCAAACAGAGAGGAAAAAAAAGATTTTCACTGTCACTGTAAAACATTTTAAATTAAAATGTTTCATATGTTAACAACATCCAAAAGTAAGCTCCCCCAAAGAAGTTTCTTCTACATGTTTTTTCTTTGATTTGTTTTATTTGCTTAAATCTGAGGGGAATTGAAAAATCATGTTACTTTCTGAGCTAGGCAAATTTTTGCTCTCTAAAAGCAAAACAATTATTTAAAATTATTATTTAGAATAATGCATGGACATTGGCTGCTTTTCTTCATAATTATGGTTTTGTAAACAGTAAGTGTATGAAATAGCTTTTTAAAATATCAAGTGCAATTTGCATAGTTGATCCACTATTGAAAACTTTAAAACCCAAGTGGTTACCTATATGTGGCTGTTTCAACCAACTGTGAGGTTTGCGAAAACACACACAAAAAAACAGGGACATATGTAAAATGCACTGAAAAATGCTATTAGAGGTGTGATTTAAATATTAATCTTTTTGTGTGAGCACGTCCTGTAGTAAATGAAAAAAGCTAAACACCTCATACCCCAATTTTTAGCTTTAAAAATTTACGTTGCTGGCTGATATAGTCCCTTCTATGAAGAAAAAGTTTCTTCTTCTAAGAATGCCTTCACAACTGAGAGATTTTGATATTCAAATGTTTCTAATTTTTTCCATCTTGACCAGGAATCATGAAATTATTTTTTTGGCCTTGATATCAAAAATAAAATTAACATCCATTTTCCTCTGAGAACGTTATGGAGTTGAAACGCTGTATAATATGACCAACAGTCAGAATATAAACATGAAAAGCTCATTACCATTTACTTTCTGAGATTTGATGACTTGACAAATAACTATTTCAAAACAACTAGTTTGAAACATGGTTTGAAGCTTGTTAGTATAAAGCAAAAAGAGCAATTACAATAATTACAGGTTTCTCTATACGGTTTAACACATGCACACGCTAGCGAGAGCTGATGATGTGATCTTAAATTACCATTAGGAGGAAATTTTGCCACTTTTGTTTTCAATTTTATTTGCCATAATTTTATCTTTGTGGATTCGCTATATTTTCAGATATGCAGAATTTGATCAAATATCGCTTATAAAAATTCTTACTCCATGAACATGTAAGCAGTTATAAAAAATCAAAATTTAGGGTTGGATCTATACTTACTAGAAAGCAGGGAATGCCTGATATACTTCTAACAGACTGAATGAGAACAGGCAGCGGCCTACTTGGATAAAAGCTTGTATTCACAATACTTAAAAGAAAATGTACTGATTTTCTTTGCAAAAAAAAAAAAACTATCTCACACAGTTAAGAAGTAAACCTTTAAAATTCCTTTTAGAGGAGACTGGATTCATTTATATTTAAACCTCTCCTGCATGGAGGAAAAATAAAATCACAAAAATTATCTGGTCAAGTTCACTATTATACTCTCACCTGAGGAAGAGCTGATTTTTAAAAATACATGCTGGTTTATAATCAAGAGTTATTATTCTTTGACAGCTCTCATGCTATGATTTTTTAAGTTTTTGTCTCATGGAGTCCACACTTCTGGACAGGTACAGTCAGAAATAAGGAACCAATTTGTCGTGGGATATATCATGGCAACACTTCATAAGTTAAGGTAATAAAAACATTCACCTTTTCTTTTGTTTGTCCTAAAATGTCATTGATTACAGTACTTCTCTTGCTAGGAAGTTGGAGGAACACTGATTTTGCAAACCCTGTACCTGCCAGTTCAAAAAGAAGAAATCATAATTGTTATAATGCTTAATTGTATTCTTCCCACAACCTAAAATCACAGTGTTTTGGAATGATTTTCCATTTTTCTTCTATTGTTTATTCACAGGGAAAACCTGCTTCCTCTGGCCTCCCTCAGTTCAGAGAGTTCAAACTGAATTTAAACAAGTAATTGACTTGTCACTGGGAAAAAAAGAAGGAATTCAGTGCTGTGTTGTCTTCAGAGGAAAACTTGTGCAACAAATAGCTGACCACACTTAACTCCAACAATTCAGGTTAAGGCACACATTGGTTAGACATGCACATGCACAAAAAAATGCACCGATATTCAAACCCCAAAATAAATGAAACTCAAGAAATGTAAAGTCTCCTCGGATAGGCATTTTGAACAATTAACCCATGGCATACACAATCTCCACAAGATGTCTGGCACCAAATCAAAAGCCGCTGAATGCAGAATTAGAGCCAGTACAATACACACTGTAGAATAAACAAAAATCTGCTTCCTCAGTGTATGCATGAGGGCATTTTTAAAAATGGTATAGAGTTGACCCCTTCCCTGGAATATACAACTGAACTTTCCTGTCTGTTTCACAAAGCAAAGATGAAGAACTGGTAACCATCCGCGGTTTCAAAAGCTTTCTGCTGGTGTTCCAAATGGCTATTTTTCCCGACTCTAATGTATGTACAATTTGCCTCTTTCTAGTGTTTGAATCAATAGAGATACACATCACCAGATTTGTTTTTAATAAACGCCTTAAAACAGTTCCTATAAATACATTTCCTGTGACAGAGCGATCTTGATTTTATGAGTACCATCCTCTAAAAAAAAAAAAAAAATCTAACAACCAAAATATTTGGCAACTGAGAGGGCATATTAGTGATATGATGTCATATTCAGCATTTTCTTATGGTGGAGGCAACTGGCAAGCTGTGGGAATGGAACACATATTTTTAAAAATTCCTTTTGGCTAAAAGGTAGTTAAAATATCCAAAACTCAAACTAAAATTTTGTTAATTCAGACATTTAAGAGGCAAAATTAACAATTAACATATGAAAGATACATCCCTGATAATCCCTGAAGATAAAAACCATGGAAACTTATATTTTTTATAATGTAACTCTTTTACATTGTATGAGGGCCACATAATCCCTGATTCTACTTTACTGCTCGAAATACACTTCTGCTTACTGACTATGAAAGCATCATTCACAAAATTTTCATTAAAAGTGCTCTGAATTAACAGTACTCTTCTCTGTAAGGGAATGTCTAAAAGATAACAGGAAAGTCTTAACTATATATGAGTAACTACCAATTGCAAATCAGGCCCTTGGAAAAAAAAAAGATGTTACATAATCCCAGTATTTATGTTTACAGATTTAAACACTTTGATCAATTCACAACACAAACTATTTGTTTTCAATTATATTTCCCTCACCACATTTACCTATTTTGTCTAATTACACACTGTGTTCTTAAAAAAAAAAAAAAAAAAAAAAGGATAGTATTATGGACTTTTGATGATTTACTGGTACTTTTCAAAATAAAAGTAAATGATATTCTTTCAAGTTGTGCTCATTCATAAAATTAGCTTATTCAGTGAAATTATTAATCTTTCAACTGCACCCTCAGACACTGTGTACGTGTATGCATTCCAGTATATGGTCAACTAGAAATAACCGTTATGCATACAGCTGTATGTACACACAGTCACAGGCTTACACCAGCACATACACATGTTTAATTCGTTTTCGCCAATTGCTCCAGCTGAACTCGGCCTTCCTAAAAGCTCTCTCTGATCAGTCCCCCTTTGGCTCAACTATCTCTGATTATGATCAATCCAAAAGAAGTTCAAAGTACACAAAGAGAACAGTTTATAAATGGCTGCTTTTCGTTTTTCCCTCCTTCTTCATTTCTATTTTAAAATAATAATTTTTTGCTCTTCTATCACCCAACAACTCTTCCCCAGAGCCCCACATACCGATTTGAAAATATTGAAATCCTTTTCCTTCAGTGGGCCCAGACGAAGGGGGAAAAAAAAATAAACCTCCAGATGGCAAGTATAAACCTTCTGCTGGGGTTATGCACAAAATACCAGACACATTTTTTTCTTAAATAAAGCGTTTCTGTTGGAAGGGGGGAAAATTGAGGAAAGAAGCCACACAACACAAATAACTTACGACAATACTGTTATGTGCATGAAGGATTCCTGTTTTTTTCTTCCTCTTTTTTGACTTTAAAAATATATATAAGTTTATATAATGTACTCTTTAATCAGATGTCTTAGTTTATGTCTTTGCTCTATTTTAACCTTTCATCTTTTCGCCACTCCATCCATTGCACTTAAGCTTCCAACTTAGTAAGACTTTTAAATATCACAAAACCTCAGTCCAGGGAGAAACTTACCCCAAATTTCCTCTCAGCCTAACTTGCGCTTTCTCAATTCTGCTTCTCATATCTGCATTTCGTTTGAAACAGTCATTTGGAAGGAAAAAGAATTTTCCAAAAGTCTTTTTTTTTAAATATCTTACCACCTCCCAACTTTACCTGACTGCAAACTTTCTCTCTAGCATCTAGTTTCTAAAGCTCTAAAAGCGTCTATTTTTCTACTGGGGGTTTGGGGGGAGGTTTAGAAAAAAAAAAGAATGAGAAGCAAACGACAATATCCTAGGATTGGCAAATGATAAATATTTCATGGCACCGAGGAAGGTGCGGCGTCCTGCACAACTTTGCAAACAATGCTCCCCGCCTAGGATGCTCATCCCTGCGACAATAAAACTTGTCAGAAATCCCCTCGCAGCCCCGTTCGCTTACCGCTTTCCCATTATAGTAGTACATCAAAGAGTTGCCGCCCATGCCCGGAATTGTGTATGCGCAGTACATGGTCTCGGATTCTTTTTTCTCCTCAGTACCACTCTAACAACTTTTATTTCAAACTCGCTGTCCCTTTTTTCACAACAATTCCTTCAGTTGCATTTTCCCATATGGCCGGGCCAAGCGTGGTGAATATGCAAAGCAGGAAGAGACCATTCCTGGCGGGCGGGGGGGGCCGCGGCGCTGCTGTCAGACGCTCCACTTCGCGCAGCGGAGCTGGAAGGCGGCCCGGCCCTGATGGGCTCTAAATCCTAACGCACAGGCGACACCGATTCAACTTTTCCGAGGGGTTTTTATTAGCGCCTCGAATAATGCCGATTCTTACAAATTTCTGCAGTCTTCACTTTCCCCCGTTTCCTTTCCTTTTCTTCCCCCTTTCTTTTTCTTTTTCTTTCTTTCCTTCTTTCTTTCTTTTTCTTTCTTTCTCTTTCTTTTTTTGTTCTAGGCACCCTTTTCTTCTCTAAAATTTCCACTCAACTGCCTTAGGGTAAAAGTGGAACAGGGTCCATTATTGAGCAGAATACAAATGCAGTTAATTGACTCCCCCTCTCTCTCTCTCCCTCTCTTTCTTTTTTGTTTTAATTTGATTAAAAAGCGAGTGGCAGGAAGGGAATCGTATGATGCACATCTAATAACTCTGCCATCTGTCTCTGCTGCTGGCTAGCTCCCAGCATTGTACGCAGCTGCCTGAGAACTCGACTAGGAGAAAGGGGAGGGAAAGGGGAGGGAAAAAAAAAAACCCACCACGTCTCTGACCTCGCTCAAAAGGAGAGAGGGGGCAGTGTTTTCTGACTGCTTGGTCAACAACCTACAAAACGGGGCTGCGGGATGAAACAGAGTAACAGTGCGGCCCGCCCAGGCATCCCCGGGACCGGCGGGAAGGGTGGCCGCCCGTGAACTTCACCTCGCCGCGCAGCAGACCGCCGCGTGGTCAGAGGCGAGCCAGCCGGGCGGAATGGGACGGCGCTGCCCTCCCGGCACCCGGCACCCCAAATGAGCACGTTCTCCAACCTGGAGTTCGGCGTTCACCCTGTGGCTTTGGACCCCTCTCCCACCAACTTAACGCTATTCGTCTGCTGGGTTCTAAAGCAAGTTCATTGGTACATCCGAACCTGCAAATGACGTACAGCTGTCAATTCCTAAAAAGGCACCTCTGAGACCGCATTTTCAGAGTTTTTGCAGCAGCCCAGCAGCCCAATTTTTGTATAAATATTTTAACAAAAATTTCACGCACGTTTTTTACTTAACTTAAATTTTACCAAACTTTATGAAAACGAAAACCTTTGTTCACCTTTATTGATCACAACGGAACAATAGAATCTTTATAGATTGCAAAGTTTCTAACAAGCCAAGTGGATGCATTTATTTATGTGTTTTGAAAAAATATTATATGAACCAACAAAAACGGGGAGGGGGTAGAACAAAAAAAAAAAGGAAAGAAAGAAAGGGAGGGATGGGGGAGGAGATGGGCTGACTTGAGCTTGCCAAATTCAGAGCATCACAAGAAAGGAGGGCCTCTGGGAATTGATCCCAAATGAAACTAAATCATTTGCATATGCCGAAGCAAATGCCACCCGAGCATACATCTACTCTCAAGAATCAACTTTAATAATTCAAAGCACCTATTTCCTTACAACTCAACATGGTAACAAAACACATACAGTATTAATAAACAAGGAGGAATCCTGGTGTTGGTTCTGAAGAGCAAAGCCTTGGCTAATGGTGGAAAGTTTCCCCCACACTCTAAAATAAACACACACCCCATACACACAGACACACACACACACACACACACACACACATCGGAGGCCCAGAGGTTTGTCTAACTCACTTGCTCTGCATTTATTCGGAAGGTCCCCAGAGGTTTGTGTAAACAGTACTTGAATTATAATCACACATTTCATTCAAATTTCATGCTTTGAGGATTTTTTCCTCATTAGAACAGTTAGTTGTCAATCTGACAGGATCACATTTGTAACCTTTAAACCACCCTCAGTGCTTAATACACAAGGCCAGGGTACCTACCTACCAGAGGACAGGATGTAAAAACTACTACTTAGAAAAGCAGCTGGAATTTAAAGAGAGATGAGTGGGGTTTTTGTTGTTGTTCTTTTGTTGTTTTTCCCCTAATTTAGAAGGCAGTTTCTAGATCCTATCTAACTTTTCATGGACAGACTACCCATAAAGACTTCTTAACTCTTCTTGATAAATAATCATTCTCCTTCATCTATATTAAACAACTTTTCTTACATATGCTGGAAACACATAAATGCCTTTCTGTCCATTATATAAATATAAGTAAAATTGTCGTAGCTTAATGGGCCATAATTCATATTTTTCAAATTAAAACTTTCTACCTTACAAATGCAAATAATGTAACTTAATCTTGTATGTATCCTCATATTAATCAGAAATAAAAAAATAAAATTAAAGCTCTCATTTCTTTTAATGTATTGCTAATGTGTGCACAAATAAATATTCTTAATCTGATGAGGTAAAATTGATTTTTAAACCCTGACAGTTCAGCATATGAGACTGAAAAAATAAAAATAAAAAAAAGTAGAAGGAGAATATTAAGCTTCTGGGCCTCATTAAGTAATGAAAAAGAATCTAAAATTTCAAAAGCACAAATTTACAATGATTAATAAAGATACAGTGCTTTGAAAGGTGATCTATGAATTATAACCAGTGAGACACTGAACGTATTATCATCCAGTGACGTTTGGTTTTGGTTTGCTGACCTTGGAGTACATTTCAATCTCAGAAATCAAGTCAGTGGCTTGTCAACTGAGACAGTTCTGCGATCTCAGCCTTTGAAGTTTTCTTTGTGACAGAAATATCATCCATGGTAAATTTTGAGTGTGATGCGTGGGGAGTCAGAACAGAAGTATAAGAACAACCGAAGCTATATGCATAAATCTGTGTGTTTCAGAGTAATTTTTTAAAAAGTCTTAATCTCAGCCAATTTGCAAGGGACCCTACACTAGCCTACTGCGCCTCTCAGGAACATAGTTTGCACATTAGCGCATGATTGATCCAGTTACCTAACTAGCAGCAGCTAGGAGAAGAGAATGATGGTTAGTCACACTAATCCGAAAGCCACCAATCTCTTTGGTGCTCAGCTAAAGCGCACCACTGAGGTCACTGGGAGAAGGCAGTGGAGTCAGTTGTTTTTTCTGCCACTTCTGGTAAAAAAAAATTTTAGCAGTAGAATAGATTGTTTAAAAGTATTACGCATTTAAAAGACATCCACATATTCTTATTTTCTTCTCCTAAAGTTCATAATTTTGTGATTTTCCAAATAGCCCTTGACAGATATATTTGAAGTGAAGTAGAGCTGGTGACATATACCTACAGTTGTCCCAAGAAATCTGGGATGTGTTTGACCTGAAATTACCTACATGTTGATATAGTATCCCCTATGAGGTAGACAGTCAATAAAAACTATGAGAGTATACTGCATTAAAGAACAAGTAAATATTCAAAATCTATACCACTTGAGTAAGAACCTTGGATGCCAAATACAATTATTTCATGCTTCCCATCTTTGGCTTAAGTACCATTTTGGGACGCACAGAAGATTCAGAGATATATCAACATTCTTCCTTTTCTCAGAGGCCTGAGCAAGTGGCTGAAGACATAAAATACGACTAAAGAATATTATTTTAATTGTGAAGTAGGAGCAGTCGTGTATATATTAAACTAGTAGACAACAAAATATTTGTTAGAGGGTGAAGAACTAAACTATTCACGCCCACCTACAGGTCTCTCATGATTCTACCCTTTTTTCTGAATAATTACAACATTACATGGTTACTACAAAGTCCAAAAGAACCTAGTAAACACACACACACCCCTGCCCTACACATTGTGTAGAATAAGGCAGGTGACTCAATAAATATGAGCTGAATGAACTGATAACAGTCACACAAGAAAATGCCATCACTCCCACCACCCCCTCAAGGTAGAACTTGGTTAGAACTTGAACAACTAACTCCCTGTTTCTCTTTAAGTTGCTGAACACCTATACACATACATACATATGTATATGCATATACATTTATATATATACACACACACTCTCTCTCTATATATATATATATTTCTCCAGATAACACTTGCTTGTTTCACAATCCTAATTCCTTTTGCCTAGTATGGCTGAATTACCTAAACAGAACATTCTAAGAAAAACAGTGATGTTCAATGATTACATAACATGCATAAGCAAGGCTATAAATTAATTAACTACCTTAGGTAAATATCTACTCTATCCAAAACCATTTGCTAATAAAATAGTTCTTAATACATGGCCAGCATAGTGATATACAATTTAAAGAACATGCAAATGCTTTCACCTGTTTAATCTTTCCAAGCGGTAGGGTACACTGTGACAGGTGTTATCATTTCCACTTTAAAGATAGGGAATTAAGGCTCATAGATCGATGGCATTTCATAGACCACAAAGCTACTAAGACAGTGGAATCAGGATGTCTGCAAAGTTACGAAACCAGAGGGCTTAAACTTGAGGTTCAGGAATCTGTGTGAGAATTGCATCCTTGGTACTCTCTAGCTGTGTGGCTCTGGCCAAGTCACATCCCAGGTCTGAGTTTCAGTTCCTTTCTCTACTTAACACACATGCTTCTTTTGAGGCTTCCCCGAGAGGGCACCTAGTTCAGCATGTCGGCCACATGCTATAAATCAGAGTGCATTTCCTTGGGTCTCCTCTGCTGCTTCCTCTATTCAAGAGTGCTTTAAAAAGCAGCAGGAAAACAATCTCCACCCCAAAACAGACTTAGATAACAGAAGTCCGCTAAAATGGAAAAAAGAAGCATCAAGACATAGCACCATACTAAACTCTTCATTACCAAACAAAATCATCCAATCACAAATCTTTTTGGAGTACCTACTACTATGAGCCTGAGCAGTTTTACACATACAGATTGATACTTAAAGTTATAATTCCTGTTGAAAATCTATGATCTCCTATTTCAACTAAGAGGAATACTACATACTGCCAAGTAAGGGAAGGGAGGTTACGTAAACTACCCTTATCCATTGAAAAAAGGAGGTATTACTGACTATAGTTTATTCAGAAGCTGAACTAACTGGTGTCTTTGGCTCTCCAGTAGGAGTCACTATAAACAAAAAAAAAGATAAGCTAAATTAAGGTTTGTATTTAGATAGTAAATGCATATGTATGTAGTTATAAAAATTTTTAATAAATGGGGACTGCTTACATTTAAGGAGGGATTAATGTTTAATATTGAACTTAAACTCTAATCACAAAAATTCCTCTGAAGTGTGAGTACAACTTGATAAAAGATTATAAACAGGAGATACACACTCTCACATTGTAAGAATTTATTCTCATGACTATAACTTGAGACAGCCTTGCAATTTCATAGTGAATACTAACAAACTTCCTGTGTGTACATTATATTTGTCTTCATATTGAGATCTTCAGAATGTAAAATAACCATGTTCTTAATAAGCAATTATGATCTTTAAAAAAAAATTTACCTCAACTTGAATTCATAATTATTTTAAACTTTTGTATATTTATCTGAGAAAACATTTATCTCAGATAAATATAAAAAGTAAATCCATATTCAGATAACTGCAAAATCATGTCATTTTTTCAGTGGCATAAAATTATTCTCCTGGTGTCATTTAGATAGTATCAGGTAAAATAGTTTTAAGTATTTGCATGGTTCAAATATAGGCAATTTTAGTTTGGAAGATGCTTTTATCCCAGAAAAGCATCAAATTATCAGCACAGATTAGAATCCTAATTTCTATTGTGGCTTTATCAGTGACTTCCAATGTTACTATCTTGAAACGCCTATTTTTATATGGCATGGGCTCTTATATAGAGACATTCAAATGGTTTATCACATGATCAAATAATTATTTTCTTCATGGCTGGTCAGATAGCTTGTATTGTGTTCATTATAATGTAAAGTGCATTGATTACTAAGGTAAAAAATGCGGGCTATTTTTTAACCAGATTTTTAGTCTATAAATAAATATTTGACGGCTACCTTTCTGTGGCACTATTTCTTTTCAGAAGAATGAGGAGGTTTTGCATTTTGTTTTGTGACATTATACAAACTCACAGAGATATACACTGTTTCACTATCTGCATGCATATAGCAGCAAGCAAAATAAATCAAAAAACTAGGTCCCCAAATTCTTGTGTCCAGGTAGATTAGATCAGATTCATTTTCCCATTTTCCCAATTTTACATTTCTGTGGTAAAGAATGCTACAAGTGTGCCATTACCCCCACAAGAACACAGTAACATCTACAACATTCGATAAACCAGAGATATAAACAGTATCCTCCAGACAAGGAAACGTGTGTAGCTAAAGGCATTGTCTGATACGGTTAAGTGAACGACCAAGTAGCAAAATATACAGATTTTTAGGCTTCATTATACTTGAAATTGCAAATTTGACTCAAACTAAAATTCAATTCTCCCTTTCCCCAGTTTCACACAAAGTAACTTTGAAGTCCTAAGTTTACGATTAAATGTAATCAAATATCGACTCAGTGCCCATAGCACAGTAGTTACAGCGCCAGCCACATATACCGAGGGTGAAGGGCCCAAACCCAGCCCAGGCCTGCTAAACGACAATGACAACTGCAACAAAAAAATAGCCAGGTGTTGTGGTGGGGGCCTGTAGTCCCAACTACTTGGGAGGCTGGGGCAAGAGAATCGCTTAAGCCCAAGAGTTTGAGGTTGCTGTGAGCTGTGATGCCACAGCACTCTACTAAGGGCAACATAGTGAGACTCTGTCTCAAAAAAAAAAAAAAAGAATCTATCATATATTGAATGAAATTAGGCAAAGAGAGTACAATTGACACTTGTGAAGACTAAAGGTGATATTTTGTTTAAGGAGAAAAGATTTCATTATGCTTCTTACCCCATCCCCCCCCCCACACACACAAAGTCAATCTCTTTCCCCTGCGATAAGTGGAATGTTCTCTAATAAAATAAAATAAAATAAACTTTTATTCTGCCCCAGTGCACTCCATAGCTCATCTCTAAGTTTGATACAAAAACAAACCATTTCTATTTTGGTACAATGAGGAAGCATCACACTGGACAATATGAAAACAGAGATGGAGGAAGTTGACTCAGATTGCTGAACTTCCTGGACGAAGCAGGCTGGTGGGCTCACCACAGTCACCTGAGTCCACGGAAATGTGAGGGCCATTGTTTTTTCCATCAAATTGGTACATGTGCAAAATGAATTCCCAAAAACTTAAAGGGGAAATCCTGGGTACGTTTGTCTGGGAGGCAAGATTACGTTGGAGAAACTTACAACAAAACGGATTGATGAAGCCAATTGGAATCTGGAATCAGGACGTGCATGGTGTTTTAGAATTTGCAAATAAATACTGGGCTTCTCGATGTCACGCTCAGTCATCAGGGAGAAAACAAAGCATCACAACAAAAAGAATTTTGGTTCTAAACAGACTAGTTGTCTAGGGTTTGTTACCCATCTTTGGGATGGGAATTCTAGCTGAGACTTCTAACATTGATTACCTTAAATTGTTTGACATCAGTGAGCAAAGAGAACAATGACTTGCTAGACTGTGAAGAAACAATTTCCAAATACGTTAATGACTATCTCTGATAGATGCTCAGAAGGAAAAGAGCAGGTGAAAGGAACGAAAAAAATCAATTCTAAAATGGAAGGGAAGTATCAGACTAGGATAGGATCCTACGTATCTGTTATTGCAGTACTTACTTATACTTCCTGTTTCAGTAAAGATTTTCCCCAAAATATGCTTTTGTGCAACTGGAAATCAGCCACTTTGAACAAGAAGTGATGGTGTTTCAAGGAGGAAAAAGTAGCAGATTTAAGTTCCCTCAAGGCCAATTAAAAGACCAAACTAAGCTTAAGCTAGTCATCAGTCCATTCCTGAGCTAAATGTTGTGTTCTTTACCTCCAAATGACCTTCAATTTTAACCACTGAGTTCTAAAAATAAGTGATTGCTTCGTTCTGTTAATCATAAGCACTTAAATAATACCCACTCCAGGTCCATGGAGGGACAGTCTTGTATCACCTTCCATGAGGAGACAAGAGCTTATAGTAAATCCCAGGAGTAACACAAAAGAAAATGTTTTAAAAAGACAAGGTGCAATTAAAACATAATTCTGGGCTCCCACTAAATCAAACTGAAAATCATCCATAAGCTTTTCCTGAACACAAACAGGACTAACATAAGAATCATTCAGGAAAAACTGGATAGTGATACCTTTAGGCGGGCTGAATGAGGGATGGGCGATGCATGCCCAACATCCCGCGGCAGGAATAGCTGTGTTTCCTTCATTTGTGTTTGGGCGAAATCCTGATTTCAGAGGATGCTTTCATAGTCACCTGCACAAACGGCCAAAGTGGAAACTAGAGGTAGGAAAGGTGTCTCTCTTTGTTGGACAAGAGCGTGTTCGCTTTGAGAATGTCAGCATTTTGCCTTCAAGCCTAGTTATCAAACGCATTCTGAACATTAAACAACTGCAAAATTTCTTAAGATGGGGCAACACTCCCCCAACGGGTCAATTTTCTCACCTTCCCCGCAACTGAAGATTTCCTTTACCACAGAATGGGACGTAGAATCTGAAAGCCACATCTGCTAAGGGATTTGGGCATCTACCTACTTAACACTAACACACAAAAAATGTGTGCAAAAAGAGGGTACCTAGTATACAATATAGACAAAAGGCCTTGTATGAGGGCTGTGACCTTCAGGCTCACTAGAGTGTCACTTGTAGATCCTTAATTGACCAATTTCTTATACTTTTTTTTTTTAACAAGTGAACAGTTTATTAAGAATTAAACAAAGGTATGATGTGATACAGTACAAGCAAGACACTCAAGATAGGTATAATAGTACTACTCACACAAAAACTTAAATTTCACCTCAAAAAAAATCACAAG